>JAQGBJ010000856.1:0-30560 GCA_034698345.1 Sphaeridia pumilis | reverse complement strand
CTCATCAAAGCTGGCTGTGATATGATTCGTGTCCACACACCACATCCACTCTGACAAGCTCCGACATACACAACAAAATCTCCCAAAATTAAACATCAGACCCGACTTTCTCCAATCAACCCTCTACCACATCGAACCCGGCTTCACAACTCCCAACTCCTTCAATGACTCCCAACCCCAAACTTTCTTGTCCAACAATCGTGTCTCTCTTCTTCCTACCAATCGTCTTATCAGCCCCACAGTGTTTTATCATATCATCATCACATATTCACACTCTTATCATATCAGACATCTACCCAAACACTTTCACTATCCACCAACTTTCTCCTCTCTTCTGCTTTTCCGGCAAAAGTTTCATTTATTATTCTTCCCACGTCTAATACATAAATATAACACGGAACTATTTCTCTTTCTCCTTCCTTCATAGCCCCTCTCATATGTTTTTTATCTCTATCCTCTGCCATACTATTAATGCAACCACAAACAGGCCCAGGTTCACTTTCCGTCCGGCACTCACTCGGACCCACATTAGTATTCCAGCCTTGTCTTTTGCCCAAGTCGGATCGTGTAAAGGACATCACCATTGATCCTAAATAATGCATCTTCTCCATCCATAATAATAGGCTCCAAGGAATAGTGATGAATCCTTTTTCTTCCCTTTTTTTCTCCACCAAAACTTATCACTATTCCACTCAAAATTCCAAAGCAACCGTCACTCTGCCTCTATCCCAAACTAGCAAACCTCTCCAAATACACTTTCTCTTCACAACCTCCGATCCCACAAACACACAACTTCAAACCTCTTTTCATCAATCCAAAACTAACGCTAGTTCCAAGTTCCAATATGCTTTTAATGTTGTAACAAACCAAATGTCTTCCATTTTTACTGCGGTAATGTAATTAGAAGCAGCTAAAAAGCTCACTCTTGTACGGGCAAACTTATAAGACGATCCAAAATTGTCCAAGACACGATGAATTATAATTTAAAAGTTGAGTCCTTTATTTCTATGTTTTGAAAAAAAGTTACTAAAAGTGGATAAATAAATATTCAGCTGGACTATCTACCGAAACTCCTGAGCCAGTGGCATTTACTCGAACGTCATTCCTCCCGATCGTACAACGCCAGGTAATCAGCTGTAAAGTTACAGAAACCCCGTTAGCAAGCAGTTAATAGTCTCCTCAAGTGTCCTCGCATCAAATTTTTTGCTCACCATCCTCGTACAGCTCTTCTTCCCTAAGCAACCGGTTGTACCCAGCTTCAACCATCCTTCGCACGAGACTTTCACGACTTCTCCATAACCGGAGCCAAATTTCTAATAGAAACGACAGTGGGACAGATTACAATTTTTGATCCAACACTACCAATAATAGCAAATCCATCCTCCAAACACGTACCAACATCCTCAGAATCGTATATTTCCACCGCAGATTTCCAGTAAGCATGAAACATCAGCAGCTGCATTTCATAAATCCACCATCTATCTGTGTTTAACAAGAAAAGTGTCGCTTTTCAAGTGATCCAGATCCATGATAAATAATAGTCAAACCACTCATTAATACTTACGCATCCCGTCCATGTACAACCGGCGATTATAATCGATCGGGATTCGAGGGACCATTACGCTTAATTTTGTCCAACAACACAATTATAGGAAACTTATAGTCTTCCAGACACGATTCTGATCAATTCTCTCACTGTCTCACCCTTAACAATTTAGCATGCACTTAGTGAGACAATCCAGCCTCGACAATTCTCCAGTCTCGTGAACAATCTGCCATACAAGACTCAGGTACAAGCCACCAGCTCTTGCTCCAGATCAATGAAGCCCGTTTCGAACATTTCTTGGAAACCTTCAAAGGTCTGATCCTGGACCCTTAATGCTTTACCACAATCCACCTCTCCAATTCATATTCTGTGCGCATTATACGAACCCTTCTTCCCCCCACAGTCAGTCAACCAGACACCAACTTTTCATCCATGCACTTTGCCACTACATCCCAATAAGCTCTTCGCTACCACCACCCGCCCATCGTCGCAGTCTTCTTAAAAACCAACAGTAGCCGGCAAATCCTCCGAGACCCGCTCCTCCAACCTCCTAATGATGTTTATCTTATGGTGTAGACCGGGTAATTGATAACGCCATCTTAACCCCAACGCCAGAAATAAACACCAACAACAACTTGCCAACCAAACCCGCTCGACACTCTTCTCCTTCAAACACACATTTCACCGCCACTCAAACACATCCATGTTAAACAATGCTAGAATCCCACCAGTTACCTACTCCTGTCTCTAGATACATCTCGTAATTTTAGACGTCCATTGTAGCATCTTGTAGTAGAAATCTAGACGGCCACTGCCACTACATACTTTTCGCAATCCTTCGTAACCTATCGCCAAATTTCAGAAAAAAATTATACTCCAGCGTCGTTCCAACTTCCGCCATCGCTCATCAAAGCTGGCTGTGATACGCTAAACAAACGTAAGTCACAGCCACCTTGAGAGCGACATCAGCGAAGCACATCGGGTTCTTCTTCTTCTTCTTCTTCCATCTGGTCATCATCGGTAGTCTTCTTTCCAAGTTGATCCCGTCGAAGTTCTTCTCGTCCAGTCGAAACTCGTCAAATATGGCTGTGATATGACCAATCAAAATCTGCACACCACAGACAACCTGACGCGTCCCGCCAGAGGTCAGTTCATCCATTCCCGAGCCATTCTTCATTCACACTTGTAGCAGCAGCAGTTGAATCCCATCCCAAAAAGCCCCGACACCAACCAAGCGACGAAATCCAGCCATCGAAAAGCTCATCAAAGGTGGCTGTGATATGGCATTTAACAGCAAATCTCAGCCCCCTTGACAGCTTCCTGATGCTACTTTACTATTCGGTCACTACATTATACATATACTACAACTGTCACCTGTAGCCATAAGCGCACAAAGGCTCCAACTCATGCATTCAATCCCACTCAACAAAGTACATGGCAGTAAAATTAAATGGACAAACTACAAGTACTTTTACCCCAAGTAAATATCCACCAACGACTACACAGCCCATTTCTATAAGCCTACAAACTATCTACATTACATGTACAATTTAGACCAAATGTCCTCGTCTAAATAACAATCACATTATTCTACTACCCGAAACCCCAACAAACCACCGCCGAACTTTTCAAGCGTAAGGCGTGAAAGACACGGTAGTGAGATGGCTATAACTCGGACTTGCCCCATCTCACTACCCATGTCTTTCAGCCCTCCACTCGAACAAACTTTCTCTTCCGCCGCCGCCTTCGTGACTATCATCACTTAAATTAACAAAACTCATCCTTCTTCTTATTACTACTTTATCAAATCACCTCTCATTTCAACCTTAATCAAATCACCAGCAAAATCTCTTCAAATGTTGTACAAGTCCCAACCCCAACTTACATACTGAATACATTACAAACCAAATACCCAACTTATAATTACATCACCCAAAGCAAATAACGTCGCCAGCAACTTCAACATTTACACGAATACCATTCCACACATTCCACAACTCAGAATTTGCAATTTTAATCGTCGCTACATTCATTCCAGTCGGATTCTTAAAGGCTTTTATCACTTGAAATTTTTGCCTCGAGACGCCATGTGAACCAAGGCAAACTTGAAATGAAACCATTTTATGGTTATACAGACTCGTCGATTTCTGGAACAAAATCCAAAATCCAGCCTACAGCTTTGCCCATCATCATCATCAACACCATTCTCGTCATTTCCTCCTCCCAAAAGAAACGCCAACTTTTAAGAACACACATGTGCGCCGCACGCGTCAGTTCCTTAAAAATTTCAACAAAAAAAAACTCTCATTTCCGGTCCTAAACTTGAAGCTCACCAACTTTAAAAATATTTTCTTTCATCCCCAACAACCTCAGTCAGCATCTTTCGACTTGCCTTTTAAACTTCTTCTCCTCCCCCTTGAACAATTTGGACCAGCAAACTCTCAGCCAGCCAGTCCAAAACTATTACAAACGCTCCTTGTATTTCTCCAACCCTTTTGCTTTTCCACTTATATTCTTAGTCTCCCTCCTTCCTTCCTTCTTCTGACAACTTCCATATTGACTCTTGCTCAAGAAACTCTTCTTCTTCAACCTAATCCTCGTCACAATAATACAACAAAGCCACACGGGTAATTCCACTCACTCAACACTAATCGCACACCACCACCGCCATATAATCTTCTCACCAACTTTCAAACAACCAACTTTAACCATAGCCTATTTTACCCGCTCTTCTTCTCTAATCCTTCCTTCCTTCATCCTACCACACACTCAATCCGCTAAACAACTCCGGGTAATTTTTCCTACAAACTTTTACCCATATCATCATACAAACCGGATTATATTACCAACTCCAGCACCACCAACCCTTCTTCCTGTCAACCCACATTTACAAGAACCGGCGCGAAAAACATGTCCGAAAAAATCCTCCGTAAACACGCCTCCTCAAACCTCCATACTTCCGCTCAATAACCAATCCTCTTTCACAGCATACAATTTATAAAAATTTCCCTCAAATTCACAAACAGGTCAAAATGGTGGCTTGGTTCCTTCCTTCTAAATTACTTGAAGCAAAATCACTTGTTCTTGTTACCATTGTCATTTCAGCTCTTCGGTCCGCTTGGGCCATCCTCGTGTAATCGAGCACGACTGGAAGCACCGTCTCCGCCACTTGACCCGATCCAATAATGCCTCGTTCCAGCAGAAACATGAGTCCCGATTGAGCAGACTGTCTCACCTACAACAACCACAAAAAAATTCAATCAGCAACATAATCCCATCCCACACTTATTCGCCCATTAAAAAAAGCTACTCACCTGGGTAAAGTAATCAGTGAGCAGAAGAACGATATGCGGCAGGACATGGTCAGGCACAATATGGTCCAATCGCGGACTTTCGTCATGGCAAAAGAGAGCCAAATGCGGCAGCTGCTCCACAATCTCTGTCCGAACTGACTGTTCTGCAAATACCAACAAAATCACATATTAAATTAACCTTTCTCAAACAAACACCAAATACACATTCCTCCACAAAATATTTTCTATTCTTATAGAAATATTTACTCTAGCCGTCCTCTAGCTCAACGCTAGAATTTCATTCAAAAATCTTCTTTTCAGCCTACGCAATCTCATCATCTCTCTCTCTCTAGTTAAACCTGCCTTCACATTCATTCTGCCCACAACATCACCGAAATTGCACACTTTACTTGTTTACCGGGTAAACTTTATTTAACAAAGCATAGACCCAACAAATATTGTCGTCATCCAATTTCCTAGAATGCCCTGTCATAACGACACAATTTTATTAAACCCAGCCTCAGCAACACCATTCCAAAAAAGACGTTCCGGGAACAAATAGCGTTTCGTAGTATAACCCTTTATGCCCTCACATAGCGTTATACACATGCATCCCGGCTCATGAGTGTAAAACCCGGCTCGGGCAAAAAGTGTGAGAGAGAAAGATGCTCCATTCATGAAAATTTCTTCAAGAGCCAGCAGCAGCCCCCGCCGCCGCCGCAACCATCGGAGACCAAACCGAACGAAAGATTCCCCGGCCTTGGCAATCAATGGCGTGTACACGCCCCGAACCCAACTACTACGCAAGGTCCATATCGTACTCGCTGTATTGATCCAACTTTTACTCCCCACCGCCAGCTTATATATACACAAACCACAGACACCGACCCACGAAACCCTAGTCCTTTCTACAAAACCTAACCTTGCCCGGCGCTATTCTTCTTCGTCTTCTTTTCTACTTACTTACTCGCCACGATCCACTACCAAAAATCTCATCGTCATCTGACGCATTCAATGCTTTCTCCATACACCGCCTCCCAGACGGTCAGACAGCCAGACACATACATATACATCCAAAGCCCTGCGAGAAAGTCAACAACTTTCTTCACAAACTCTGCCTCTTTCTTCTTCAGTCTCCTCAATACAACTGGACTTTTGTCTTATTCTCCTGATAAATATCCAACTGTAATGCCTGATGAACACAATTCCATTTCTCTCTCTCTCTCCCCTTCTCTCCAACCATTAATCATAATAAAGTAATTCTTCAACATTACAAAACACAATTCACCCAAAAACAAACACACCACAAATACCTATACCTCGCAGTCTCTGTCTTCTGTCACCAAAACCAACAAATCAACTCACAACAAAACCCCGTCTCCACCCTCTTCTTCTTCCTTCTGTCACTTGTCTCGTCCTTAATGACTCCAACAGGCATCCCACACACTACTATACCTTAACCATACTTTATCAGTCTCCATTCTTGAAATCCTTGGAAATTCCAACAGATTCCATATCCACCACCTCAACACACTGAAACTTGACACTCTCTCAATTCGCTCACCTCTCAAAAGAAACATGTAACCAAGTCTACCAACTTTTTCCTAAACATCTTCAACAACAACATGGATATATCTTCTACAATTTCCTTCCAAACTATACCACAAAGAATCTCGACTTTCAAATTCGCCATACTGAATCATACCTTCCCAGCGTATGATTTCGGGCAATTCATTTTCTTCCACTCCTTATTCTCATCATATATACTTTTCACTCTTGTCAGACAACGTACGTACAACTTTTTTCTCCCGACCACTTACCCGCCATGAATACCACCGGAAACTTGCTACTCAAACGTCGACTTCCGATCATATAATAGCTCCGACCGGAAACAGTCTCACTTGGAATCACAACAACAACAACAACTGAATATCCAATTGTCTATCCTTCCGCCTGCTCATCCGGAAACTTTCTCTCCCATTTATCCACTACTACAGACACCAGATCCTCCTTCACTTCACTCACTCAGCTACATGTAATAATATTTATACTTATCCACCAGTCATTCCCCTCTTCTCGAAAAAAAAAAATTGCACAAACTTTCCCCAGACAGAACAAAAGTTTACCCATCGGCTCGCCAACTCGACTAGAAAAAAACATCATCTTCTTGATCATGATACACTTTTCTCCACCACGACACCAACCAGACATATCAAACGAATTTTGTATAACAAAAACAACACTCATCATATTTATCCCAGACACTTATGCATTTCATCCCAGCTAATTTTCTCTCCTTGTTTCACAATCCTTCTACATTTTCTCTTTCTCTTCTTCCTGTCAGCTACAGGCTTCCCACTTGATTATTGTATTGTCCTCGTCTCCTGTACCTCAATCCAGACAAACTCCTCTTCATCTGTCTTTCTCTTCTTTTATATATATTACAACAGTGGACTAATCCCCTATTTACCAGGACATATTAACACGATCCATTCTCTCAATTCTATTAATTCTTCTCCATTCTTTTAATTGTCTCCAAACCTCCTTCTTTCACCTGTTCTTCATTACAAATTGGCGCATCCCAAAACCAACCTCATGTTTCAACCAACTGACCGGACAGAGGCCTACCACGATGCCGGCTACACACATTACAAGACCATGTTATTCCATCGGTAAAAATGAAGGGATCAAGGGCTTTGGTGTGCGCAACTGCAACGCGGCTCCATGATCGATACTTGCAATGCCGGAACGCAACCCCAGTCGACAAGGATGATGACGATGACGACGACTTACGCTATCACCAGCACAACAAGCTAGCGCCGGCAATAGAGCCCCAACCAAATAGTAAAATGTACGAGGGTTGTAGACGTACAAAAGTAGTAGTAAATGCTGCTCCTAGCCCAACATCTATATAACGTTCCCTTATTATGGCCCTTGCCTCCTTCCCTTCGCACCGAATTGTGAGCATAGATACCCGGCTCCGCTCCTGCCTCTTTCTACATATAACCACCCTTCTTCTCGCAGCCAGCCAACTTTCTGTCCCACTCAACAACCCTCGGCAAAAACACATATAAACACCCGAGTCCTAGCACAACTTACTTGCTCTCACAGCAGCCAGACTGACTACGAGTTTTGCTTCTAGTCCCAAAGAACCAGGCGATGCCAGCCAATTTAAATCATCCTTCCTTCCCTCCAAACAGAATTCATCCCTTGTTCCTTTTCTTCTTCTTCTTCCTCTTCGTCTTGAATCCAACCGGGCACTTGTTCCATTCTTTTAAAGTCACCAAATCCTGTCTCAATCCCATCATCTTTTCTCCAAGCAAAAAAATGAAATTCAGTTTGACACTATTCAACCACAAATATTTAGTTCTGCACTTTCAGTTGAAGACGGTGGGAAAAAATACTTCAGAAATATTCAATGCTCACAAAACAAATGTCTCCACATTTACTTCCCCGCCATGTCAAAACTTGCAACAAAATGTTCCAATTTATTTCCGCAATTTCGCCAAAGTCACTTTCGAATCACCAATTCTTCTTCTTTTGTTCCTTTTCCTCCTCCCACAATGTCTCTTATTATTATCACTCATCAACAAACTTTTCAATCAAAAGACAAACAAATTCAAAAGTCTCCCTCTTTTATCTCCCAACTCCAACTTTGACACACACCATCCGCCAAACACTCCTTGTCCATTAGCCCAAGTACTTGTTGGACCACCACAACCTCGACTTGGCGCCCACACCGCTACACCTTTCTCTCCTACACTCGGACGACTTTCACCACACCGGCACCCAGGTGAATCCGCAGACTTTCTCTCCCGCCAACAACAACGCTCTCTTCCTTCCAACTCCACAACAATAACAAGACTGAAGCATCTCAACGAGTCTGGACTGGGAAAAAGTCCTAGTCGACTACTCACTCTCTACACACCAAAATACAGACAGGGGCATATAAATTCACCAGCCCCAACAGCAGCAGCAGCATCTCGTCCTAGTCACTAGATCCATCCGACCAATACCACCACCCGTCCCACATATACTGTACCAACACAACCCGCCGACGAACCGACCGCCGGAATGAATGCGTGGGACGGAAACCGAATTCAGAGCCCCTCCAAACCCGCCTGCCTCCCTTCTTCCCTCTATCCATGATACGACATACATGGTTGATGACGAAAACTCTTTGCTTCCTGCCACTTTCTGCCTCCTCTCTTCTTCTTCTTCTTCGTTTTCTTGTGCCCGTCCATCTCTCTAGACTCTCCGGTCCCAACTTTCACGTACCTCTTGGAACCACTTCCACGCTCAACTGATAATACATCCACCACTACCACTACCCACTGAACAACTTTCATCCAAACCCAGGTCCAGTTCAATCCATCCAACCCTCTACTACTCCAAGTAGTCTCTCTCCTGTCTTTCTCTCCAGTATATAACCACTCCCACTTTCCACCACCAAAAACTTTACAAATACCCTATACCTCCAAACACACCATCAAAGTCACAACCAAATATATATATGTATAAATATACACAACAACGTACCAGAACGACATCCCTTTGCAACCCTCGCCACAGTTAAACCCTCTCTCCGTCTGTCCACCATCCAAACAAGACACAATTTTTCCCTAATCTCGAATCATCCCTCTCTCTCTTCGTCTCTATACAGTAGCACCCGCTACAAACAAGTATCGATGCCCGGATTCTCTCCCTCCTGCCACCGTCCTCATCAGTAAATGGCCATACGCACCCTCTGTCGTTTCAATTTTTCAGCTGCCTCCTTCTAATTACCTATTATTATTATCCAAATCTAGACTCAACCCCAAAAGGCCCAACTCATACACATGACCCTCTCTCCCATCATGAATAAAACCATCTCCTTTGAATCGAAAAACAATAACTTTCACCTTATCTACTCACCACACTCAACCAACCCGTTGCCTCGACACTCCATCTAATGCTCTTTTCAAGCCACCACCTGGAATCTACTAAAACTAAAAGTATCTAAGCATCCGTCAGTCCGCATTACACCGCTATCCTCCCATCTCCAAGACCATCTTCGGCCACATGTGTTCTGCCACCAGCCTCGTTGTCATGACCGACAAAAACCCATACAACCCCATTACCTTCAACAATCCACAAGTCCAACAGCATAATCTCCCATCCTTTCACTTTACTCCATATACCAACACATGCCCACATATTCCAGCTGCCCGCCTTCGGTCGCTTCGGTCGGATCCCATCCAAAAATCCCCGTCCAACTCACAAATACAACAACAACCAAGTCATCTACTCCGCTCACTTCCAGCCATTTCCAACCCTTTACTTTCGCCCACCTTCTTCTTACATCTTGTTTTTTTCACACAAGCCAACTCCCGACCTTTTCCATTTAATCTTACCGTCCACCAACACATGTCACTTAACATGGACACACCAGCCTCTTGTGTCCCATCCATTCTTCTCTCCTTTGTAGCTCCTTTTCCATTTCATTTACCTAACACCATAAAAGGCCCTCACAAAAATTTCAAAAAAGAAGCATTCCCTTCTATACATTCACTTTTTTATATATACAAACCCTCTCCAACCACTTTCCCCACTTTCCATAAACAACAAACATGAATTATACCTGTGTATTTTATAAAACAAGGCCAATTTCACCTGACCCTGAACTAACGCTCCCTCCTCCTCCTCCTTCCTCCAGCACAACTTCCGGTAAGTAAAAATGCCCAATCGTATTTTTTAAAAACTGGATAAAACCTCCCTGGCGCCTCTACCTCTCTACAACCGCCACCAACAAACCCAGTCGACGACGATATTTCACATTAAATATTCTACAAAACTTCTTTCCCTCTCTCAACCCACCACCACCACAGTCAAACAGAGGATATAAATTTCACAGAATATTTCACACACACACACGACAATAACTCGTCGATTATTAAGCCATTGAATATTATATTTCGTGTGCTGGAGCCCTCGACTCGCAGTCTACCAACGAAAAACAATAGTTGTGAGCATTAAACTGTTTGTTATCCACTCGAATCCATGCGAATTATCTCCAACATCACAATAATACACCTTCAATCACCTCCCTACACACACGAACGCCGTTTATCCCTTCATTTTATTGCTTCCTTTTACTCCTTTTATTGTGTGTGGAGGTGGAAGGACGGACAGGTTGTGGCTATACAACACACCAAAATCTCTTTTTTCTTTCTCTTTCAATCCGCCACCTTCCAGTTTGTCAATCTTGCTTATAAAGAGTGTGACAGGTCTCACAATAGCCGCCAAACAACACAACCTGCCACCTGCCTACATATCCCTCCCATTCAATCAAACACAACATTTATATATACCTTCTTTCTCTTTATACCTTCCCCGTAGCCACCACAATAACAAAGCCTCACCTAAACCAAACCATCCAGTAATTATACACGCTCAACAAAACAACTCTATAATTAACAAATACAAAAACTAATGCCTTTGTCAAACAGCAAATCACTTCAATAGTCCCAATTATATATAACAGCTCTATTAAAAACTCAGTTGATGATACCACACCAAGTATTATAGACTCATCCTCATTTTTACGCCATCATCTCCCACGCCTTGTCAACACCCCAAAGAAACAACTCATAAAAACACAAATTCTAGCAACTAACGTTTCTAGCACTCCAAACTATATATGTGTAATATACTTTGTTCATCTCCTTTCATTTCGCTAATTACATGTGTGTCAAAGAGCTGCTATTATAAGAGCCGGGAGGAAAAGCCCGGATCTCTTCTTCATGCCCGCTTCACCAACCAAAAAACCCGTGGCAAATTTATGCCCGCTCACACCACCAAACACCATGATCAAAGTCACACATGATTAACATGAAGCGGAAAATACTCAATTAAATTTCCACGGTATGTTAACAAATCGCACCACCACCACCACCTCCACCGGGAAATAAATGTCGACAACATTATGGTAAAGGCGGCTCGAAATAAACCGTTTCAGCTTTTCGAATCATTCCTCCATATAATTATGCTCCCACCACCAAAAGTCGCCACATTTTTTCCTATTAATTAAACATTTCCAAACACCACCAACACACACATGTCCCTTGATATTTCAACCAAAATATAATATATAATAACATGTCCTCTAGTCACCATTAGACAAAAACCAAAACCCGCTATTAGCACCAAAAATGTCATTCAAACGTCTTCTATTTTTGAGCATTTGCCCACAGTCGTCACCTCAACAACGACACCCTCGTCTAAAACGCTCTCAGTCAGTCAGCCTCATTATGTCATGAATTTAGAAAACTTGTTGTCATAACCCCTCGTATATCAATCTTTACCAGCTCAAACAGACCTAACGAAAATTCTCACTTTTCTTGTCCTCCACATAAATATACAACTCTTTTCTTTTCTCTTCTTCTCCTCATTAGCAACACACTAGAAAAACATCCCGCCAACCAGATGCCAGACACAATCCTAAAAATTTTATACACATCCTAGCCAAATTTCTGCCCAACCTCATTCAATCACAAATCCATGTTAATCCCGACATCTACCTGTGCCATTTAATTCAACACATGAAAATGTTTATTTACGTTAATCGCACCCAAAACCCTTTCCCCATCCAAACTTTCACCACACAACCTTCCAACAAAACACGAACAATAATCCATTCCACATGATATTTTTGTGTACACACATGCCTTGTCTTCACCCTACACACATCACGAACATGTAATCATCAACATATCATATAATTCGATTACTTCCCTTGATATACATCCCAATTTCCTCTCTCATTTAACCACGCAGCCGATAGCAACATATATAATATTTTTTAAAAGTTCCCGCCGCCGTTCCCCCATACCCTTACCCACTACGAACCTAATCGAGCCTCGTCCAATTTTTTTGATCCACTGACCACCACTTGCACTCCCTTCCAAGCATATTACTTACAGTCGGGCTTGAAAAAGTTGACCGTGTCAGCATTTAAATTATATACACACCACATTTTCCTCCCGCACATCTGCCACCACCACTACTCTCATTTCTACTCATTTCCGGTCTTCTCCTAGCATTTCCTGTCGTGCCATACTCGCTTCTTCGGGGACCCGTTCCCTAGACCAATTTAAATGTATTTATCAATCTTCCCAATCCACCAAACCATGGTCTCCAAAACAACTCACATTTCCACCAACCTATGCCTAAACAAACACGTGTATATATGTCTCACAAATTGCCTCGTCCCTTAATCAAACAACGCCGGTGGACAAATTGCGCCAAATTTTGCATCCAGTCCGCTATTATCACCACCACCAACCTGAACAGCACAAGAATTACATACAACAGCACCCCTTCTTCTTCACCTCATACGCCCGAATTCGGTGAGGGACACCACCACCAGACCAGGCACACAATTCCTTCTTCACAAACCTGTCATTCAGCCATCAGCCTAATTCCCGTCCACCATTCAAAGCTCCGCCAACTAACAACAACACTTTTCCCACTCACAGATCTTCACCAACGATAAGTCAAACTTGATCAATGTCCCCACCGAAACAAGTAACCAAGTCCCGCCATCTTAACGCTTGACGAGACTCAACCCATAGCTCCCTACTAATTCCTTCCAACCACATGTACAAAATTGTCAAAATTATCTCTCCAAAGGATGACACGTCGGCCAGTTGTCAGAGATGCCTTTGAGTTCATTTTCTAAAATAAACACCCGTATTTCACCCACCATCTCCCACTAGTAGCAGTTATAGCTGAATATGTATCCTGTATATCATGTCGCTCATCATAATCACTGACACAAGCCAAGAAATAATAAAGAAGAAGAAGAACAAGTCTTGAGGCGACGGCCGCCGCTTACAAAAGCGTCTCTCTCTCAGATCATCAAATGTAATTAAGCCAACCTCTTTCCCTTGATTACCTCAGAAAGGCTACAAATTAACCACTTTCCAAGTCTGCTCACCACGTGATATTTCTCTCTCCCCCTTCCAGCCCTTGCAATTCCACATTCCCACTCTGTCCATTTAGTTCTTCTTCCATTTCTCCAGCCACACTTTATAGACTACAACAAGAAATTATTATACAAAAAAAAAACTTTAAACATCTGCAAAGAAATGTCAACAAATATTCTGCTCCAGCCACCACTTTATGACTTGTGACAACTGTTTCCCCGTGTTTTCAACCGACGGCAGGGCCCCCTATTTTCAAACCGCTCCGCCGCCGCTCAACCCATCACACTTTTCACGGTGTGCCAACCAAGAAGGAACAGAAACCGTGTAACGTGTATATGTATCCACAGTCGATTCCTTGTTTCCTTCCGCCACGTGCCCTCGCAGGAACAAAAGTAAAAGAAAATTGTATCATCTGCCATTTCACCCACCAAACTCATCCACGTCTTCTTCTTATTCACTTTCCCGGACCACGACCGCTCGCGTACCTTTTAAAAGAGGCCCATCCAAAAGGATCAAGTTACAACCAACCACCGCCACAAGCCACTTCTTCCAACAACAATTCCAAAAAAGAAACTCACTTTTGAATCCCGTGTCCTTCCTTTTCCACCAGCTGCCTCTCTCCTGCCCTCATCTAATCAACTTGATGCACACTAATTCCTTCAGACATGACCGAATGACTCGACACCCCCTTTAACCGGCTATTTTAAAAAGTGACTAGTCAGTCGGGGCCCTTTCAAATAAATAAACTATAGCAATCGATAACCAACAATCAAATCAACTTACCTCCATCTTCCACTAGTTTATCGATCACAGCAATCACTCCAGTAACGTCCGCGTCTGCAAAATACAGCTGCCGAAATACTTCCACCACGCTCCTTGCAGCCCCTTTCCTGTAAATCAACAAAATTGCAAACTATTGTTAATCAATTTTACCTTCCATTGTACATTCCATTACATATGCATGCCCTTGCATCAACAAGTCTCCTCCAACTTGAACACAATTTTTTGTTAGCCCGTTTATAGTACCACCACACCACCAACTTTTAAACCAACGCATCAACTATCACATTCCGTCAGCATGTCATTCCATGCTTAATTTAGGCATTTCTAAACTTAGAAATGCGCTACAATTTTTTCTTGGAATCTCTCTCACTACTTACTACTACTACCCTTCGTCATCTCTCCGTCTAGAACCGACACGTTCGTCTTCCATTAGACGAGCTTTAGAAGCCTCATATAGCCGATAACAGACCAGTAGAAACTATCCGCCCGCCACACAACCAAAAAATACCTAACATCTCGTCGTCCCTTCTCTCCAATTCTACCCGCCTAAAACTCATCTCCGATACGCCGCCACATTCAACTGGATCTTACTTAGACACCTAAAATTAGCACTAAACCATTATCCTTCCTTTGGAAACTCGTCTGATGTTATCTTACAAAATATATACGCTGACTCTCACTGAAACAATACCCGAAAAAGAAGTTACACCAGAACCATAATGCATGTCAACATTTTCCTTGTCCATAGTCACCAAAAACCTTGATAATTCCAGCTACTACTTGATCAAAATTCCGTTGAACGTGTATCCAAGTGTATAAGTTCCAATCTTGATCGTCAAACTTGTCCGAAACTGTCCGACACTTGCAATATTCATTTACCACAACAGTCCCATCAAGATATCATATTTATTCATTTAATTTCTCGCCTTCCTACACACATACACATAATAACTTTCCCCACAACCAGACTGTCTGGCCTACATTTATGCTACATACGCCATGACATAAACATGTCTTCTTCTCCATATTCAACTCAAGCAGCTAAATTTGCAGTTGACCTCCTCCAAAAAATATCCTACCTTCACCAACATAAACAAGGGTTGATTACAAAATATATAAGTTACACCTGTACAGTGTAGGCATTTTCAATTACAAAAATACAAACAACTGTCATCACTTGATCCCTTACTCAAATTTAGCCACCCTCATTCATCATCTCATGTTGTTGTTATCACCATATAATTACAATTTTCCAATTAGCCTCACGATACACCTGTGTTACCCCCAAAAAATTCACCTTTTTTAAAATACTCGCCCTACTACCGCCGCCGTTACCCTTCCACACTCCTCGCGTAATTACCAGTTTCCGAAGCAACTCTCGTGAATTTCAATGAGGTGGTTGGTGGTCTTACGTCATTCATGACTTCCTGTCTGTCCCCATCAACCGGACCAGACACAACATGAAACAAATTACTGTCAAAAGCGTAGTCGTGTTTACACACACACACATACACACTCCAATACCAGACAACCAAGGTCAGGTCTCACTATATTCACGTGTGTCTTTGACTGCTTCCCGCTCGCTCCACCTTTACAAAATCTATTTCTACCCGTGTTTACTCACCCATTTCCGCCACACATTTCGCACGCGAGAATTATTTACAAGTTGATCCAAAAACGGAATATTCAATGCCAACCATGCCGCTTCTTCACCATCGATGGCATCGACTTTCTTCCCGCAATAAATTCACCAAGCCATATATACATCGCTCACAAATTGCCTGGTATGTTTTGAAGCATAAATTGCACTCTTCTATTCTGAAAAATTCGCAAAATAGCCAAAAACCTAGATGGCGCAGAATTCAAAAAATTTAACACCAATAAATTAAACAGCCCTACTAACTTCATCCTCGTTCCAGCCAGATGGCGAAACTGTGTTTTTTAAATCATCTCAAAAAAACACATTTCCTCCCGACCTTTTTACTACTACTTACTACACATGGTCCCTTTGAAGAAACCACAGGAAACAACCTTACAAGTACAACATCCGCTTCACAGTTTATAAATTCCAAGGGTAAAAAACCCATGGGCATTTAAACATTACGTTCAATATGTTTCTCAAGTTTCACAGTCAATCTTACAGCAGGAGCCACAATAACAGAAACTGTGTTCCTCTTTGTATCTTGATCAAAACTGGACAAAAGTTTGGCAGCCTTCACCCTGACCTGTTTGACGCTGCTGATGCTCGCTCATTCAAGCAATTTTCGGACCGCAGCATGCACTTGTGCCCTTTGTATTCCCCGATGACACTCTCTCCGTACACATAGTAATCTTTAATTTACTGCTTTTCATCACAGATTAAACGAGCATTTATATTTTTTCCATGTCTCCTTCCTTCTCTTCTCCTCTACCCTCGTATTTCATCGTTTCTCATTTTATCAGAGCAAAGTGCACATTCCGCCACCATCACCTTCTTCAAGTCCAAAAAGCCATGCATTCCATTTTGTTGCCATCAACTCAAGAGCTGCTACAACTACACTCGAGTATTCGGATTTCAACAAACAACAAGATACCCTCTTCTTGTTCCCGGATCGGATCCTCATTTTCTCCAAGATATTTCTCCCCGAGAATCCCCGTCTACATCTCGTCTTCTACAACAACCCTTTTTCTCTCCTCCTTCCATGTATTACTACAATACAATGTTCTTGACATTTACAATAATAATAGCCTCTTGTTTAAGCAGTTAAGCAAGCAATTCACTCCACGTCTCCTTCATCCCTTCCGCTTTTCCCTCCAACAACCAGAAATCCACCAGCGTTTTGTAAATTTGTATGAGGACAGACGTCGTAGCCATCATCTAACAACATATATCCAATCATCCCAAATTATATTATTCTACATTGTTCTCTTCTTATCAGGCACATTTCATAAACATGTTCCCACATTATTCCACTGTTCAGCCCCAGAATAAGACTACAAAAACAAAATTACTTGTATTCAACTCTTTTAAGAGTATATCACAGCCATTTGGTCTTTCTAGCCCGTTCAAAGGTTATATATAGTTTCAAAAAATTCCCTCCAAAAATTCATTAGTTTAGCAAAAATTTGTCACCCAAGTCTCAACTACCAAATTCGATCAACAAACTATAGCCCACTTTAGAAATCGACAGCAATTCAACCCAGTGCTCGAGCAGTTTATAATTTCACACAACGTAATCGCCTAATGACCCGCTAAAGCTACTAACATCATGTTTCACCAGCAAAATATCCCGTTTATCCTCACAATTTCCGTCCTCATTCCTCACCCAAGAACCATGTAATCAATCGACTTTAATGAGACAACCCTGAAATTCCCTGTTCTATAATCAATTGACCCAATATTTACACTCTTACTTTAATTCCAACCTCCTTGATTAAAAAATCACTTTTTGTCAAAAATATCCAGATTGTCTATGCACCTTGTCGCAAAACAGCAAGTTTAATTTTTATCAAAAAAAATCTACCCTCTATATACAATATAGCTTGTCGCAAAAATTAATTTCCTAACCCACGTGGTCATCCGCCAACTAATTTCTGCACTATCCTAGCTTAAATAGTCCTCTGTCTGGCAGACCAGCACAATGCTCCATTAATTCCATTCATGGCACAAATTCATTGAAATCTCAAACAACTGATTCCCTCAACAAAAACAGAGGAACAAAAAATCCAAGACAAAAGTGCCCGTGTAAAAAAGCCCATTTTCTATCAACCCTGAATCCAGCCCATCAGTAATGCAATTCATCATCATGATTTTTTTAAACTACTCCAAAAAATTTAACAATATAATATAGCCGTACCTGAGAGGCTCCACATTTCATTCGCAACGATCATTTAATCACCAAAATTTTGCAATCTTTCATACACTGCTTATAAATGGCAAAAAATGGCAAACTCGCCAACACACAGTACCAACTCATTGACAAGTCCAATTCACCTCTTCTGGGAGTCAACACTCTGGATTTATTGGGGAAAACAAAAATTAAATTGACACACAGATGTATTTGATTTGATCTCCTGCCACTATTTATTTACTACTGCTACAACCCTAACCCTTCCCTGGCAAGAATCGGAACCAAAACAACAATTGATCTTCATCATCATCATGTATATTATTATTACTTGGTGAATCTCTCGTTCCATAGCCCCACCATAGCACGTTGTTTTTGTTCATTCACAAATATATTTTTTCGTCTCTACTCACATTCTCATACCCTCATCATCTACTATACTCTGGAAATGTTGACCATGCGGTCGGTCCCGTATCCGAACATCACCTTCCAAGTCACATTACGTAACTTTGGTTTCATCTCCAGTTGCTGCTGACATGCCAGGAACCAAAATTTCTCTCCTCATCCATACAGATTCACATGTGAATTCCAAGACGCTTCCTCAAATACTTGTATATATAATCTCGTCGTCTCCGTCCCACCACCACCACCTCCTCCTCTCATCTCCCTATATAATGCAGCTATATATTCATTCTCCTTTCCACTTTTTCTCATCTCGAAAACTTGTTCCTTTTTTCGACTTGGTCCCATTGATGCAGTCACAAGTGCACTAGCTTTTTTAAATTACCACACATGATTTCATGTAGAAGAAGAAGAAGAAAAAGGCCCTTGTGCCCAAGCTGCTGCTGCGGCATCCCCCCTCGCCCATGGCAGACTTGCCATCTTGGAACTTCATCCTCAGGAATTTCTCTTTCCCCCCTTGTTCGCATCTGACAAGATGTGTTCTTGTTGCCATTCGCCAAGGCTATTCTTACTACGGCAAACAAGAGGGTGAAATTGTGAAACTTGTCCTCCCTCAGCTCCCATTTATTTTTCTCCACCACCAACAACAATCCTATATAATACAAGGAAACCAAATGGTATCCAACCCAACCCTCATTCCATCCGGCGAAACTTGCCGCCGCCGCCGTCTTCTCATTAAAAGCCAAAACCTTTTCCTTCTCTGGCCAATACACACATGTATTCACAAGCTTCTAAAATCTAGCAAAAGCATAGGACGCCATGATCAATGCCACAAGTCACAAGGGAAAAGTCGTCCCAAGAAACATACGCTATATTATAGCATCAACCAAACTTTTTTCCAACCTTGTTCATTTCAGCCCTTTTTTGGATCACATCCATAAATTTACGAATTTTACTCCAGCATCGAAACCAAAGGTGATTTTCGATAGGCAACTTCAAGTGCTTCAAGTGGACGCTGAACAGTGTTGAAACGTATGGAACTTGGAAATCCGAGAGTTTCGGATTAAATGCTTTCTCAGCCAGCAAGATCATTTACCTGCATAATCACACAATTCCTAGACTCTGTTCTTTCTCTCTGCTTTCTCTCTCGATTGTTTCTCTGTAAAAAACCCTTGGTGCACATCAGTAGCATCCCTCATTGTATTATCTCCCCAAACTACAGGCCCCTGACTAGACAAATGAGCAACGCACAATTGTGTCTACGAACGGAGGAACATCTAGACCGCTTTCTTGCTGCAAACCAAGCTTTTTAAAAATTAAACACCTTCTAGGAACTGCTACTGCAGTGGCGTAGAAGCTGAATACAGAAGTTACATCGGCAGAGCATTGTCGAAATCAAGCCGCATTTGTACCCTTCAACCCTATTGTGACTCTTCAGACTTGCCGACGACGTCTATTCTCAAGAATCAAGTATAATCCAGAGAGGGTTCTAAAGAGAAACCCTGTTGGTAAATTTAGCAAGATATCTACACAATACGCACAATCGGCAGCTAAATTAAAGCTTCCGGTTGAAACAATATTTCTTGCTTGGTAAATAAAGACCTGAAGCGAATTTGGGGCTTCATGACCATGAGCCATGTACAAAACTAGCGATTGAGTACGAACGGATTCAATAGAGTTGACGAGATATTCCTAGCTCCATCTGTCCATTGGGAAAGAATGTTTCATTTTCCTGTGAAAGCGACATGACTAGCGCCGATACCAAGTTGGAACTAAAAGTGTGGCATCCTAGAAGCTGGTTGGGCTGGTAGGTCGGCGTTCAATAGGGTTCTAGAATTCCGATTTGATAATTAATGGTATGTCGCATAACTGCATAATTCGTTGGCGTCAATGGGATAGTTGTGTTGAAACAATTTCAAGTATGAGCCGAAATGGAATTCAGCACCAGAACTATTTTTGAAATTTTGATCGCCTATCAACATAAGTGGTTTTAGAATCTTGATTACATGGAGTTTTGGTCTGAGGTTGCTTCTAATTGTTGCAATGATAGCGGTCGATACGTCCAAAAACATATTTACTGCTTACATGTCAGTCACATCACGAAGCTAACCTGCCTACATGCAATAAAATCTCATTGACCACAAAGACCTAAAATTTAGACTTGCCACCCACTAAACAACTGATGTGATGTGTCACCCACGCTAAACTTTCATTTTGTCTGACTTTTTACGCGCCTTTGACGCTTACTGCAGCCATCTTAACAGCACTCAATGAAAACTGTTTGTAGACTACAAAAGTGATGTCATATTGCCGCCAAAGAACATTCGATGTGAAATGCTAAATCACAAAGCTGACTTTGCTTGACAACTTGTTTGCTCTATCAAAACTTGGTATCATCGCTAGCTGTCGCAATGCTGGTGGCCAGCAAAGGCTTTCAGACTTTCCATTTTCAATGAAGGCCTTCTATTCCAGAAATATGCACCTAGTCATGCAGTAGTCCTCCGGTAAAATGTACTGTGTGAAGGCATAATACCAAGCAGTTCAAGTCTTGGTTTAGTAGGTATTATCGATCAACGTGTCTGACCTTTCGAATGTGTCCCCTGAAACAAGCGCATCCTGAAGTCTAGCAAGTAACTGAGCTTCATCACTCAGACTTGTGGAAGAATTTTCAGCTTGAGCACCACCATCATCAGCTTCTTCTCCTTCTAATGGATCACCTAGGAAGATAAAAAAGACGTTAGTTAACCCGGTACTTTCCATTTTCAGTTACACTGAACCGATATGAACCATGAAGGGAGTTTCTGGATCGGATGTCTGGCCAAATCCGGCTATTTCCTGCCACTAAATTCCCTGCAAGAAACTTCCAGTTTCAAGGATGTCACATTGAAGATAGACCTGTCCAGAAACTCCACTTCCAGCCACATAGTCAAGTTTAACCGAAATCACAAAACAAATGTTTGAGTTGCTCCTAGATTATTTCTGAAACTAGACACCGTTTTTAATAGCACAATTTTTTGTCAGTATACCTTCATCTTGTTCCTCTTTTTCGTTTTCTTGATCAGGCTCCGATACTGTCGGTTTGTGAGAATTTTCAATGTCACCGCCGCCGCCACCGTCAGCGTTAGAGTCTTCTGTTTCATCAGTAAAATCGTAAGGGTCCCAAAATGCTGGAAAGAAAGATCCAAAAGGTTAGTTATTATGGCTTTTGCTACTGTTCAAATGTGTTTGTGAATATAAGTATTAAGCAACCGGCCGGAGTTGAGCCGTTGCAAGCAAAATTCCATGAGAATACCGGTGGCCGGCGCTTGTAAAACATTACTTTTGCCGTTACAAACACGCGGAATGGCTTCGCCAAACCGACAAAGCAAACAATGCCGTTAACGACAAGAGTACTTACACGACGACATATTATTCGTTGGTCAACTGTCAGTCGATGTTGATCCCGATGTTGACAAATGCGCAAAAGTTATCAAAAATACAACATCTAATGCACTATTTCGAGCATGTGATTCACCAATGTTTCTAACTTTGCTTTACAAAAATGTGATGCGTCCAAGTGTTTCATGCACACAAATCTATAATTTCGCTATTGTTATTTTCAATTAGCGTCAAAATTTGTTGAAAATCAAGCGCCGAACGGCTTTATCCAATGGATCGAAAGAACACACACAGACATGCAAAAACAAGGAGCAATACATATGCCAGCATTATTTAACACAGGCACCGATAGATTTTTGTCAGCCAAGGATATCTGCGCTTCCTTTCATTTACTTCTTCGCTGTACGGAATGAATCAGGACGCCGATGAGCGAATCATTCGCGAAAACGAGCATTTAAATCCTGGGACTTGTAGTTATAGATTTGTATTTTGAAGTAGCGAAGTGGAAATTTGTCTAGAGTAGCGATCATGCATACCTTCAAATTGAGGGTCTTCTTGTAGTCTTCAGGCATTAGAATTTCATTTCTTCGTTTATCTTCTATGAGTCCAGAAGAGTTATCGTTTGGAACAAAAGTTCTGAAATCGGCAGAAGCGCATCAGAGGCTTCATTCGGAGCATTTTCATCTAATAAATACACTGGCGTTTAGAACGCGTCATACTTTATTTATCACCCACAAAAAACAGTCATGTAACGTGACATCCACTAACAATGAATAACATCGAAAGTTTAATGAGCTAACAATACAATTTATGGCTATTCTATGATGAGTTACAATTCGAGAGACGAGGTTCCAAGTGTGAGATACAAACTGATTTACAAAAGCAATTATACTCTAATACTCGTGTCATACGCATAAATACAATGTTTGAATCGAAAAAATAGTTCTTGATCAATACATTATTCCAAATAAACTCAAAATTGACTATTATCGTTAACCTTGTTTTCAAGAATTCAGGGTTTGCGTTTCACCTGAAAAAGCCTGACAGATAATATCTGTTGATCACACTTAACACATACACCCCAACTTTTACGCTACATAGCAGATCGTCTCGTTAGTTAGTTGCTAATGGACAAACGGTAGTTTGGAACAATAATGCAAAGTTTGTGTCATAACAATAACAATGGCTTGTCCAAGTACCGACTACGGGTATCTTTAAGCTACTCGGGCAGACTAATTCATGTTGACGATGCGGTTGGCTGGAACTAAACGATAGTTGCTTCGAAAAATCAAAGACAAGAAACAGAGAATGACAAGTTGGTCCATGCATGAATTGCAAAATAAACGCGAAATCTGTTACACTTAAGTACTATGCTACAATTAACGTCAAGAAATTTGGAGATAGGCGATGGAAGAGTCACTTTGAAGGTGTCCCTGTCTTGAAGTTTATCCGTCGAACATGGTGATCTTGTTCTCGATCACATGCCGGCAGAGTGGACAGTTCTCCAATTGATCGGCGCAAGTAGAGCAAAATCCACTGAAATAATGATACATGGATAATTAATCATGGATGGCATTTGGTGATAATCGTAAATATTCATTTTTCAACTTACCAGTGCTCACACGGGAGTAACCTCACATTGGCAATATGATCGAAGCACAAGTTGCATGAATTTTCCTTGACGCTCACCTTCCTCAGGTACTCCATCTTTAAGTGTCTAAAAATCATAGGATCATAGAAATTATGGTACATTACGTATAAATTGGCATAAACTTTTTATAAGGAAGGTTCTGAGTATTTATACCTTGGTAGCACCACGCGACATTCGTCGCCAAGTTTAGCGTATTCGTTAAAATTACAAGCTTTTTCGGGCGGATATCTGAATGGCTTGCTTCCAAAGTTGAACTGGCATTGCTGGAACGACATGAAGCTGCCAGCAGCAAAAAAGCCAGACCTGGATGAAGGATCACAACAATGCTTTAAAAACAATCTTCATTTCAGACTTTCAGACATCCATTTGACAAACTTACTTTGTATGCTTAAACACTTCTTTGTGGCATTTGATCAAACGACCGTTCAGGAAGAATTTTATTTCCAATAGGTCCAAGTCCAGGTATGTTCCAAGAATATCTCCAGGCTTCCAGCAAGAAATGGGTTGCGGTTCACTAAGTGCGTTGTGCCACATCACTTGCCGGCATCCGTCGTAAGCTGCCGAGAATTCGTCATCGCCGATTCCATACCCCTCCTACATGATATTTCAGATTTCAGATGCATATCAGCATTATAAAATCACCAGTTTTGAATTTGTAAGGAATGTCACTTACGTGGTTCAGGAATTTGCTCGCTTTGGTAGCCCAACCGATCTGCATGACGCCCTCTGTGACTATTAGGACCTCATAGTACCATACTCCTGAATCCACTTGAAACGTACTGCGCACACTTTCAAAAGAAGAGGCATCACACCTTGCCTAAAATAAAAAGAAGCAATAGCGATTAGATCGATGGAGCTGGACTCACAGATATAGGTAGGCGTTTCAGGTTTACCTCAAGTCCATTGGGAGCAATTTTCAGATATTCACTGACATCGTAGCTGTTCAGGATCACGTTGATGCCAAAATTATCCACTTCTTCGTACCCAAACTTTCTTTCTTCGATCAAAACTGCAAAATCACCAAAATGGTTAATTTCAAATGTACATTATATGAATCTTTTTACTGGATTTGTGAAGTTCTAAATCTTACAAATATTGTCAAGAGACCATTGGGCACAAAATCCGACTTGACGGTGCTGATAGTCGCTACTACGTCATCTTGTCGTGACTTTACATTTAGATCAGGTGGCGCACTACGTGGAGTTTCTGGTGAGCTACCCAATTCTTCACTAATTTCTTCTGCCAAGTCCGAAAGATCCTTCCTGATACTTGTGCCAAGTGCCTGATCCTTAGTAGTGTTCAAACTATTCACGTAAAAGCTATTGTCCGAAACACCGACAATCAAACTTGCATTCACAACTCAATCACTTTCGTTCAAGACGCCAGAATCAAAGTCTTCTTCATTTCCATTCATGTCATCTTGTCCGTGGCCTTTTGTACGCGGTACGCCCTCACTTTCATCCTTTTCAATCCTGGAAAAGGATGACAACTTTTACTTCTAGTCCAGTCTAATTAAGAGGTTCTTGGTTTCTGTGCTTACGTTTGACTGCTGCAGGTAGTGCTTTTCGTGTTGCAGAGTTGTACAAATCAGAAAAGGGACCCTATTCAGCAGACTTAAACGCACCAGCGTTTTGGCATGGGCTTTTCATCTGAATGATGTATTGGACGTTCTTGGTTGCAGTTTCATTCCACTTAAGCTTCATCCGGTGATCTGGTATTAGTAGACTTGATAAGATGCTGCAGGTACTGATGCAGGTCTGCGATGGAAGTGCTGAGATTAACCTTCAAAAATCAATTTCAAGTTACTCATCATCCACATTATTCCGCTGATTACACAAAATTTCTTTTACCTTGTTTTCCCACTCGAATTCTGCCCACATGGCACGGAATTCAGAATCAGTACAACTCGCTGGGACGATATAATCCATAATGTCAATGTGGATGTCACTCATAACTACAACGTTTCTGTCTGAAACTGCACCGCTTACGTCGTACACTGTAAAGTAATAACAGTACGAAAATTAGTACCTGAAGTTGTGCTCATCATAAATCAGAAAAACTAATGTAATGCTACATCGGTTTACCAATATTTCCGAGCATAACTCCGGTTTCAGTAGAAGCAACTTTGATGCTGGCGTACTTCAACTTTAAACAAGTATTTGCAGATTCGAATTACGCGCTACGGTTTGGTCGAGCTTTCCGGTGGTGAACTCAATGGTCTTTCCGTCACTCTATTTTGCAAAATTCGAATGGTAGGAGATTGACCGGGAATCGACAGAATTAACCGGGGCAAGAGTCGTGAATCGACTGGGACCCAAGTCGGTCAACCTAACGTTAGTCATTTCTATTTGTGGTGTGGAGTCCAGTTTCTGTAAGATGCGATGCCAACGAAAAAATCTAATTTCAGCTGTATTAAACCGGATAAGAGTAAGCCTGTATGACATGAATTAAAGACGATTGAAATGGAAGTTAGACTCCGACCAAGGTCTTGATTAATTTTTTTTAATTCCAGTATGTTAAGTAAGAGTAAACGGTAAACTATTTATCTAGCAAGCAGCAAATGCCTTTGTGATGACTAAAGTATGTTTCATAAAACCAAGCTTCTGATGTGTCGATGTTAGAAAAGCACCAGTCAATATGAGTATTAGTTACTGTTGAGCTTTCCTGACAATCTAACAAATATTTGAAAGTTGGAAATTTCTGAGTTATGGATATAAATTGGAAACTGCTGTCCTTCAAGTTGATATTAGAGTCACCGAACACAATTGTTGGGAGTGTGGACTTCGATAGACATTCCTCCAGGTACAATAGAAATTGGGTTCGAGGATATCGTGGCGACTTGTAGAATACAACAACCCTTACACCGGAAACAAGAAATTGCGTAAAAGTCGCATGCGATGTATTGTGCTGGTAACTTGTAGTGTCAAAGTTCGTGCATTCAACGTTGTTTCGCTGCAGAACTATTAATCCGAGAGACGATGATCGAGATGGTGCGTTGTACCGATATGCGGCCTGGAATCCGTTGATTTGAGCGTCGTCTTCTTCGATGAGCTTGGGTTCAACTAGCAAAATCAGATCGGAACACATGATCGATTGATCAGCCGATAAATCCGGTGAGTGGTTTGGAAATGATTGGATGTTGTGGAAGAACAGTTTCAGCTTTGATTGTGGGACATCTTGGAAGAAACGTAGCTTGAATTGCAGAGGTCTCGACTTCAGTCTCGTCATAGCTTCTTCAACTTTTTCAAATTCTTCCTTTTTCCGTTCATTGTTCTGTATATTCCCATTGCTAAACTTTTTGGTCTTTTGTTTAGCGGGCGGCTGAAGCTTCATCTCCTGCACTGTTTTGGTATACGTTGCCATGCACTTACTGAAGGCTGCTTTAGGATCTGCTAGCAAGTAAAGTCCTTCCAAACTAGTACATCGACTGCATGCAACATAGATCTGCGATCTTCTTGCAGTCCTGGCTCTGGGCTTCATACAAACAACTACTTCCTTCAGTGACGACCCTTGAGACTTGTGTACAGTCATTCCGTTTGCCGCAGCAACAGGAATTTGTGACCGTATAACATACGAGTCTTGCCTCGTTTGTTTGCGCAGACAACGTGTGTAACGATCGATTCGAGTCCATTCCAGCGGGATATTGTGCTTCAACTGGTACTGTTTGGTTGATTGCCTCTGCTGAGCACCAATGTTGACGGAATGGAAGTCCATCCAAATGGATTTCGGGATGGTTTGACCCTTGGGTGTTTTACCGTACTCGATTCTTTTGAGCGTTCCCGTTGATCCGTTAAACAAACCGTCTTCAACATTTATGTTTGTTGTGACATAGTACTCAGCCTCGAGTTGCAGCGGTACAGCATACCTCAATCCGTCGCTTTGCGATTGGTTCAGGTTCTTGGCGTCTTTGAGAAGTGTTCTCCGAACGGATTGAGACGCTTTGCCTTCAACGCGATCGTAACTGTAACTCACAGCGCGTTCCGTATCTAGTGATGCATGATACTTGGCGTTGTATGAGTCACACTCATGGTTGGTGAAAAAGAGTCTGATTGCATCCCTTGGTGCTTGATCGTCGGAATGAATGCGTCTCGTGCTCAATAGTTTGAAGTCTTCGGAGTCCATCATTCCCTCAGCCATGTTGTTAAGAGCTTTGCAGAACTCGAAGTGTCCCTCTTGGCGCTTCATCTCAGTCAGCTGGTATAGCGGAAACAGTTCCCACACGGGATTGATTGATGGTCCTTTCCCGCTCAAAGCTTTGCAAGGTTCGAAAGGTTGAAGAGCCATAACTGGAGGAAGTTGCCAAAGATGACCAACAACAAGCACTGAGCATCCTCCGAACGGCCGAGAGTTATAGAACACTTGCTGCAAACGCCAATCTATCTCCTGTAGCATATCAGCTGAGACCATTGAGATTTCGTCGATGATTAGTAGTTTGAGGCCTTTCAGTGTTTTTCTAAACGTACCAGCGGAGCTTTCACCAACTATTCGATTAATCGGAGCTTGGGTTGGTGACAGCCTGAGCAATCCATGCAGTGTAACACCATCAACGTTGCACGCAGCTTTTCCCGTGAAAGCAGTAACCCGTACAGGCGCTTCTTCTACAGGATCAAAATCGGCAATTTGCGAGGCTGATCCAGTCTCATGCCTTCTGAGCAAACTTTGTACAATGGCGTTGATCGAAAAAGATTTTCCAACTCCTGCACCTCCTTCAAGGAATCCGAGAAACTGCTGATTACTGGTTCGCAGGCAGTAAAGCAGGTTCAAAACAAATTTTCTTTGACGTTCCGTCAAATTTCTCATGTTGTTTTGGTACTGTTCAAAGTCGACCAACTTGGGCGGGAGGAATTTAGAGACAGTAACACACCTGGAACTGTTGGTGTCGATTTCTTCAGTCGGTTCGGAAATATCAGCTACAAGATCATACTCATTTTCTACAACCACGTCTTCCCAATCGTCCGTCACCAGAGCGTCAGCCGCGATTCGTTCCATTTCATCCTCCGTGAGTACGTTGGGTGCGTAAACGAATTTTCTGTTGTCCTGGAGGAACATTCCATATAGCTGAGCTTTCTGCTGACAACCAGTTTTCGGGATATCCTTGTCCTCGTCCCGCCACGGTAGAAAAAGGAGAAGCTGCTCTCTGTAGTAGTTATCAGGATCTTGAGCTTCCGAGTATCTTCTGAAGCGGAGTACTTTGCCTTTTGACCGCTTCCGAACGTATCCTGAACCGTCGTTTAGTTTGTAGACTGGCAAAGTGGTGACATTATCGACGGGATCACAATCGTCATCATTTTCAACCTCGTTCTGTTTGTTCCGTGGATTCTTTGCTCTTTGGTACTCGAACCACGAAACAAACTCGGCCAAGCATACATTGTCCAACTCCTGAGGACGTCGAGCGTAATAATGTATCATGCCTTTGGAACAAGTGTCCTCAGAATCATCTGGAAGTTCTCGGAGGTCTTTAGCCGATTTCAACATTGCAACTCGCTCGTCCGCGGGGACTGTGTTGATGTATTGTACTTGACGGGTTGCATAAGTGTACGGCAAGCTGAGAATGAAGGCACTAGCTTCTTGAGCGCTGATTTCACCTGAATTGCAAAGAACTCCTGCCTGTTTGTTCATAGTCTCTTGAACGGATAGATTTCCTCGCTTGGCTTCCTTGTTAGCAGCTCTCAAGAGTTGGGATGTTTTCTCTTCACTTTTGGTCATGTAGGCTGAAACATAGCGAGCGCAGGCGAACTCATCAATGACGAATTGAATGTCCATGTTTGCACCCCACGAAGCTAGAAGTTCTGCGTTATAATTGTTGATAAAGACGGCATCCGTTTCCCGACGTAGGAAGACAGTTGTTCGGCGTAGACCGGATCTAATTGCTTCAATGTATTCTTCCTCTGTCACCTTCAGTTGAGACAAGAAGGTCACAAAAGGAATTTTTTCTTCGTTCTGCGGTCCCAGGTCGTTCAAATGGCCTTCAATAGCATCCCATCTTTCTTCCGCAGCTAACTTCAACGTAGGGTCATATTCTTTTGGCAGCGGGCTGAGTATTCGAGTCCGTGGCAACGGTGGCCTCGGCATCATGTACCGACATCTTTTTCTGCCTTTCTTGAAGCAGCCGTCTTTATCATGTTTGTGGTTTTGATACTTGATGAATTCCGCTGCTGAGCCCGATGTATCACGTTCACAAGTCATGAACTTGTCGATAAAGCTGGCACATTCACGTTCAGATTGGTCATCCCCCTCGATGAAGTTTGGCGCATCTTGGAGGTAGATGAGACCATGCATGTGAGGAGATCCTCGCATCTGAAAAGTAAAGTACACATTTGAAAGCTGAGTAAAACGAGGTGAGCTCAAGATGAAGTTTGTGCAGTATACCTGGAATTCTAATCGAAAGAAATAGTCCAAGACATCATGAGGTCTGAAGATTCCGTTCTTAGGCTTCAGAAGAAAGTTTAGGAGTCCACGGAACCTGTGTTCGAAGTGTCGCATACAGTTTATTGGGTCTTGTTTGATGAGATCTGCAATTTCTTGACAAGACAGTTCTTTAGCTTCATCCTCGGTAATAGTTACACCGTGTAACTGTTTCTTCAGTAAAACTAAAAGTTCCCACCAGCGTGCTTCAGCAGCAGAAACAGTAAGAAAGATTGCAGGTTTTCCCAGTTGCCGTATGTACGCCAAGAGATCCCGGGACTTGTCTTTCCAGAATGATGGTGTCGATCT
>JAQGBJ010000855.1:0-30567 GCA_034698345.1 Sphaeridia pumilis | reverse complement strand
TAATTCTGCAATGTTTTTCCAAAGCCAGAGTGTCTGTAAGTAAATTAGCATTGTTATTTTCGTTGGCAGAGTCCCCAAATGGACATGGCATATCCTAGAAATAACCCAGCAGCAAAAGCAGCCTTGATTTCATATATATCCTTCAGCTGCCGTTTATCGATAAGAGAAAGCTTATACATTGCTGCGAAAGTTGGACTCCTGTTTGGAAGTTCCAAGTTGGAACTGTGAATTCTGTGGAAAGCTATGGGAAAATAAATGGTTTTGGGCACAGCTTTCCTTCTTTTTGCCATTAGTGGAGTCTTTCTTTGCAATTTGTGTGTGCGTAGCAAATGGAAGAATGAAACCAACCTGAGTTGGTGTTACGTGAGCAGAAAGGCGGGTGAATTTCCCAAACGCTTTTTATACATGTGTATCTATACCTTGCTTTCTTTCTTTCCCAAGCTCTTTTGAAAACGATTTCTTTTCTTTTTGTGTCTTCAAAAAGACTTATCTGGAACGGTGGATAAAGGTTCAACTCGGCTGAATGACTGACAGCGACTGCCGATCGAAACCCCGGGGTTGCAGTTAGCCCTCTGCAACTTTTGAAGAACCTTAATGGAGTTGAAATCACTTCATTTATGCCTTGTTGAAACTGCCGTGCCACCATATGAGTTGATCCGGATGTACAAAGTTGGAGTAGTGTCTGTCGACGGCGGGAGAAAGGAGCCAAGTCAAGGTTATCGAAAGTTGTAGAAAGTTGTCGTCGTCGTCGTCGGTGAAAGCAGAGGAATATGCGATGATGATGGTATCAACTTTGCAACTACTTTTCCCCAAGCTATAGCCGCCAATGTGATTACTAAAGCAAAAGGAAAGCGGAAAAGATAAAGAGATACGTGTGTGGAACAGGAAAGGACGGCACAGGCGCTTCCAACAGAAAAACCAGACCCTTTTGCCCACGTCATTTGGTGAAACTGCAAGAATTATGAAAAGTGGGTTAGTAGGTTCTGATGATGGCTGGATGACGGAAATTGGTTCAGTTCCGCCGTGCTGATGATGGTGGTAAGAAAGGCTTTGATTCGGAGGAAACCAATCCCAAAGTTGGTCATTATTGTCCACAAGTTGGTTGAGCCCTTGTATAACTTCAGGTTGAATCGGTTGTGATTCCCAAGGGCCTCGGAGGCGGCAGATGTACAAGTCAACGACGCTCTGCTTTGCAACAAGCTATTGCCTAGAATGAACAAGCTAAAGAACAAGAACGCTTTCAAGAATTCCTTGATCATCAAATCAACATGATGTAGGGCTCGAGTCCAAATTTTTGATGATTTCACCCAATCTTTGTGCATCTCACAGCAGTGTGAATGAAAGCCTCCAAGATTGAGACAAGATTGAAGCAACTTTCTCTGGATTTTTTGGCAAGCTTTTTGCAGAGGCTCTATCGTATGATGGCATTATATTTACGAACGCAGTAGTACTTGAATAGCTCCGTGGAGCAAGTATATAAGACTGCTTTATTAAACCTAATCCTATGCAAAATAGATGTAATTAAGAGACTGGCTGAATCAAGATATGTACTACAAAGTTTGGAAAGGCCTGATTTCATCAAAAGCTAAAAAGTTGCCTCGGGTACGTAAGAGTGTAATATATGCTTTTCCTCAAATGGTCGGTCCTATATGGTTACTTCGGCTGCAGAAACCTTGGGAACATTGCGAGAGAAATACGAAAGAGAAGGCAAAATAGCGCAGGTTCTTTGTAAGTATTACATATTTTATTTATCCCGTTGACTGAATTTAGTTGACATTGACATTATAGAAATGTTTCTTATCATATTCAGCTTCTAAACATCTTGCTCAAAGCTTCATCGGCTGTAATCCCCAGTTCCAGATAAGCATCCGAGGCAGCTTCCGCATCAATCCGGCCCCATCGTCAGACCTGGAATTAAAAATAATCTACCTTTAATCCTCATCCTTATTTAGTAAGCGTTCTCAACATGATTGAACTTTTGGAAGTAAACTTCAAGTTCCCAATAATTAATCCTAAATCGGAAGGACTGCTGCTCACCTGCTTCTTTTACGGCCATGGGGATTCGGGCGCTCGCATTGGCTACACTTCTCAGAGTCGCAAGTTCGGAGGCATTGGGAGCACTTCTTATGACCACAGATTTCCGTGACACTTCGGTGCATTGTCTCATCGAAGGGCTGGCGACACTCTGGGCATAAATCTGTCGAGAACACAAGAAAGAACCGTTAATTTAATTCATTCCGGATTTCAGTTGACATTTTGAGCTTTGGCCATTAGACTAGCGGTTTGAAAAAGATTGTACAAGGAATGCTCAAATTGTTACTTACCAGTATCGTTTTCCATTGTAAGCACAGAGTTGGGACTACTGGGGTCTTCCGAGAGGTGTTGACTTCAAAGGCGACTGTCGATCAGGAACCATAGACTCGAACTGAATTCTTGTCCGAAATGAGGCAAGCTTTTATAGTGACAGGATTACCAAAGGTTGCTGTCTGTGCTTTATCTTTGTGGTACTTTTAAAACGGATTTGTAAAGTACAGTTATGATTGAGAGCTAAGCCTCCTGACCTGGACATGTCGTCGATGCATTTTTCCTTCGGATTGCATGATGAAGTGTAACTGTCGAGTCACGGGATGATAACAATATATCTAAAACTACATCAATCGCAGACAACGCCTGAAGCTGGCTGTAAATTACGTCTTTGGCAGAAAGTTCTTTGGAAACGTTTGATTTGCGGTGCGGTGCGAGAGCTAAAAAATTAGGAGTCTCAAGGAGAGCAAAACGAGTGCCCAGATACCCTTGTGTGTTTCAACTTTCGCGCCGTTTGAAGTGCATCTGCCAACATAACGCCCTTCAATAACGAAACAGTCCCAATGCATTTGTACCACAATGCGACAGATATCAACAGCCTCTGTTTACGTCCATCCGAAACAACAATGAAGACGAGCACTTGCCTAAGTTCCGTTATTCGTTCAATTGACAATATGTAGAATCTTTGAATTTTTGTACTGAATTGTGGACAATATTTATACAACAACATGATTGAATTTAAGTGAACGTGAAGAGTGTAAATCTAGAAATACATTTTGTATTGACGGTGCCAAAAGATGTCACATCATCTGGCTAATGCAAGTAAGTTAACGTTTCTTTAGGGATTTCTGAAATTTTTGATCTCGAAAGGGGCTCAGAATTCTAACAATGTTGTAAATGTTGTAGTTGATCTGTACCACCCGGGCAGTAGTCCACCGATACTGAAACATGACGACAGGGGAAGCAAAAGACAGAGGTTGACAAAGGAAGCAATGCAAAAGTACCTGGAGGAGCGCAAAGAAGTAACGTCAAACCTGGTTATACTACACGCAAAAGTCGCTCAAAAGTCTTACGGAAATGAAAAGCGATTCTTTTGCCCGCCACCCTGTATTTACCTTGCTGGCTCAGGCTGGGACCGGAAACGGGATGAGCTTCGTCAGCGCGGAGAGACGGAACAGGGCTCTCAACTATGCCCTTTCATAGGGATCGGAAACTCAGAACAAGAGCTGCAACCCTTGGATCTCAACGGAAAGAATTACTGTGCTGCCAAGACACTGTTTATATCAGATTCGGATAAGCGGAAACATTTCATGTTGTCGGTGAAAATGTTTTATGGAAATGGCCACGACATCGGGGTGTTTCAGAGCAAGCGGATCAAAGTTATTTCGAAACCGTCCAAGAAGAAGCAGTCTGTGAAGAATACTGACTTGTGTATACCTAGTGGAACAAAAGTGGCCTTATTCAACAGACTTCGGTCACAAACTGTTAGTACAAGATATCTACATGTTGAGGATCAGAATTTTCATGCTTCTTCGACTCAGTGGGGAGCTTTCACAATACATTTGCTGGACGATGACGAAGACGAATCTGAAGAGTTTACAGTACGAGATGGATACATTCATTATGGTTCAACCATCAAACTTGTTTGCAGCGTCACGGGCATGGCACTTCCTAGACTGGTCATTCGAAAAGTTGACAAGCAAACGGCCCTAGTGGAGGCGGATGATCCTGTGTCGCAATTACACAAGTGTGCTTTCTATTTGAAGGATACTAACCGAATGTATCTGTGCTTGGCACATGAGAAGATTATTCAGTATCAAGCAAGTCCATCCAGTAAGGAACCCAACAAGGATGTCATAAGTGATGGGGCCGCGTGGACGATAATAAGTACTGACAAAGCCGAATACCAGTTCTTCGAAGGAATGGGACCTGTTTCAAATCCCATTACGCCTGTTCCTATTGTTACGAGTCTGAACCTCAACGGTGGTGGTCAAGTCGCCATGCTAGAACTGAATGGAGAAAACTTCAGTCCTATGCTCAAAGTCTGGTTTCACGATGTTGAAGCAGAAACGCAATACCGCTGCCAGGAAAGCATCCTTTGCATCGTCCCCGATATCTCTCAGATCAAGCAATTATGGCAATGGGTACGACAGCCGACTCAAGTACCTGTGAGTTTAGTGCGGGACGATGGAGTCATTTATCCAACTTCGTTGACCTTCATTTATACACCAGAACCTGGTCCTCGTCCCAGAAACAGTCTTGAAGATCAAATGTTACACAGGCCAAGACCCAACAACGCCAACTATTCTGAAAAGGAAGGGCATCATCCGATAAAGATCCAGAATGATTCAGTATGTATGAAAACCGGAATGGGAATCAGCCACTACACCTACAGCCTTCGAACTGACTGAGTAATAGTTAGAAACTTTCCTACTGCCTATAGCGCCGGTAGAAACAAATAGGAGCCTGTTTTGGGTCTCTATGATCTTCCTGTTGATGTGTACATTTTGCGCCATAGTCCTAAGTGTTACGTATTAACGCTCAATGCAAGATTTTGTCGATCAACGGAAAAGTGTACTGATTAAGTTAGTTTTTACTTGTATGTTGGATTTAACTATTACTTGATACCGTTACACATAAGGGTTTACTAACCCTTCGACCAATTTATGCACATGTAAATCTCGAATTAGATCCTAGATCGCTTGTATTTCTAGTTTGTACATTCCTCCTGCAGCGCCTTATTCGCAGGCATGGAAGCTGATTCTGTGAACTATGTATTGTATTCTACGGTGACGTGACTGTTCTTGTACTAATGCAACCGACTTTTACGAAGGAGCTGTCCGGTCGTACAAATCCTTCCTGTTGTAAAATGAATGCAATTTCTATAAGAATTTATCATATTTTGTTACGAGCTCTGAAAGTTTAGACTCTGTGAGAATTACACACGCTTTTTCTCATTAAAGAAATGCCAAAAAATGTGGAATTTTTCTATCAAATACCGAATTTCTTACGCCTAAAAATAAACACACATACTCATTTCATTTTACTGTAAGGTTCATTTATTCAAAAGAAACAGTTAACGTGTCAATTTACTTTCTCTTCAATCGTTTCTGCTTTCCGGCTTCCCTAGCTTTCGCGGCTTCCTCTGGGTTTTCTGCTGCTTCCTTAGCGCGCTTAGCCCGAAGTCCGACAAGACGAGCGTCCGCGCGGGCCTTCCTCAAAGCTTGGAATACCGAGCTGGATGCGGCTAATTCATCATCGGTGATCTTTCTTGCCTTCTCCTTCTTAGATGCTTGACGGATTGGCAGAAGAGGTCCCTTAAGCTGAGTGGCCAACTTGAGTTCTTCAGGCTGTAAAAGTTGATGACAATCGATTAGTTGACTGTTGGTGGAATTCATTATCAAATAGACATTCAAATCAAAGTTATAGCTTACTGATGAGTCTCCCTTAGCTGGCTTCTTGGCGTTCAATGGGAAGAGGATCAACCGAGAGCGGTATTCCTTCAAACGTTGGACGTTTTGTTGAAGACCTTCCAAAGAACGATTTTTCCTTCTATGATCGACGGAAATTCCGATGGTGCGGGCAAAGCCAGGGTTCAATCCGGCTCTCTTGATTTCTTCCAAAGTGAAACCACGGCCAGGCCTGACCTTGGTGTGGTATTTAACAGTTGGGCACCTTACTACTGGTCTCAAGGCTCCTGCAGCAGGTCGGGGACCCGCAGCCTTAGCCTTGTCCAAACGCTTTTGATGCCTGCGCTTCTTACGGGCGGGTTGGTTGAACCAAGTCTTGACATACTTCTGCCAGTCCTTGTGGAAGTGCCCATTGGGCACCATGTTATTTCCCTTACCCATGATGCCTACAAACAAGAAAAATCACTATTAGTTCATTCGAATCAAACAACAACGAATATTATGGCTCATATTTATGCTCCATAGCAAATTTTGGCCTTTGGAACTCTCAAATGGCCAGAATCTTAGATTCATCTTGAAATCTACGAAAACCAAACTCCGAAAACAATGTAAAATGCTCAATACGGCTATATATAAGGTTGCCGGCTTTAGGGGAAAACGGGGACTAAAATTCCACAATTTTCACAGGGGTACGAGTTCTTTTCGTAGCACACAGTACTATGGTTAACACAGATTAATTTGGAAGCTTACCTGTTGTTAAAAATTAATGTTTCACTAGAAAATTAAATCCGGCAACTGGCACTTGACCACGTTCTTCCCACAATAATCTTGCCTAGTGTGCTGCTGCTGCAAGAATCACACACACGGCATGCAGTTCACAGGAGCAAATTTCTGCCGGTTGTGCGCGGTCTCCGCTAGAGCGTAGCACTCTCACGGTCTTCTACAGTCACGTGAATGTACGTCATATGGTCTTACCGCGAATATTCAAACGCCCATGTTTACATTTTGTAGAAGTTGTTTTGGTTTCGTGGACACCGGCTTTTTAAAGGAAAATATTCAAAATCTCTGAACATTTCAACAGTGTTATTCCAGCTGTCGGAATCGGATACGAGCTTCGAGAACTGCGAAACAAACTTCAGTCATTGGAAGAAGGCTTTGAAGTTGTAGGTGTTTTGTGACACACTTTGTGATAGAACTCCTGGTGCTTGAGTGCTTCTTCGAAAGTTTAGGCATAGAACGTTTGTACCGTAAGTTACCCTTTTGCCCGTAGTCGTGAATGCTCGTTTAACCTGATCGATCTAGTGTTTTTGATGCCGGTCTCGTCAATGTAACGATAGCAGCAGCCTTTCCCAGTTAGTGAACCCCCATTTGTTTGTGACAAATCTTGAATTGGCCGAATTATAATGTCTGTAATTGATCTCTTGCAGGTTACTGAGTGACTTGTATAGCTGCCATATTTGAAGTTTCACAATTTTTGACGTCAACTGGAGCTCAAGACGAAATCATGACTGTGTGTTGTTGGAGCTGGATAGAATGACATTAGCTGAATATCTGCAAACTTACAATGAATCAACTGTGGCTTCTGGGACTGTTCTTAAATCTTTTTCTGTTTTACTCAGTTTTTCACATCCATTTCCAGTCCCCGGTAGTTGAAGTTGACAATATCTTCAGGGCAAACACCAGTTCCGGTGTACGCCGGCTGGTGGTGTTTGTCGGCGATGGACTTAGAGCTGACAGCTTCTATGACCAGCCGGATCTCAGGCCATATCTTACGTGAGTAAACTCTTTAATGAAACTCTTTTATTGTGACGACCGGTCATGTTGAGCAAGCTTTCAGGCAGCATAAGAATAGCAGCTATGATCGATTCGGAATGGATGATATTCAGCCATGACATTTAACTACTAGTTGTCGGTAGTGCTTTTGGAGATATTTATCAAGTAGGAGCAAGATTATTTCCGTGAGGTTTCAAAAGCTGTCAATCTTTGGATTCGGGTAGCATAATGAGCCTGTTTCTAAGCCTAATTCTCAGGTGGAATCGAATTCATTTAGCGCTGAAATGAGTTACAGCATAAATTCCGATAGATGTCCGTCTTGTCACGTTAACAACATTTTGTATGGAGTATGGAAGCATTTATAGAAGAGAAACGTTCTTCAACATCCTGAAGTTTCACATAGTTTTGAAGAAAGCAGAGGTAGTCTAGCGCAGACTCGTAATCCAAAGTACGGGTCTTTTGTTTGGAACTGCCTGAATCCGTAGACTAATTTCCATGACAATGCTTTGTTAGGTCGGTAATGGATTCGGCAAAAGGCGCCTGGGGTATATCGCACACCCGTGTTCCGACCGAGTCCCGGCCTGGGCACGTGGCTATTTTCTCGGGGTTGTATGAAGATCCTTCAGCTGTATTCACCGGCTGGAAAAAGAATCTGGTACCTTTTGATTCCGTCTTTAATCGGTCTTCCTATGGGATTGCGTTGGGGTCTCCCGATGTTGTAGAAATGTTTCGTAAAGGTACACACTTTCTGCCTCATATTGATGCTGCTGCACAAAGGATTTTATGGCTCTCTTTTGTTGTTTTCTGTAAAGCGTGTTTTCCGACCTTCCCAAGGAAGAGATATCACAACGTAAATTTGATTTCACAGGTCTTTATGAAAATCACCTTTATGTGAAGTCGTATCCTTCCGATTGGCAAGACTTCTTAGCGGCCAATTCTTCCGTTCTGGATACCTGGGTGTTTGACGAATTTGCTCATTTGATACAAACGCGGACCATCCCGGATCAGAACGAATTGATCATATTTCTTCATCTTTTGGGAATCGATAATACCGGGCACGCAATGAAGCCTCATTCAAAGTACGCTGACTTTATGTATCTTCTAAATTTCAAACTTGCCCATTAATTCCAAAACATTTCAAGACAACTTACCCGCGAAATTTTCGCAGGGAATACAACGCTAACATCAAACTTGTGGATGACATCGTTGGACGAGTTCAGACACTTGTTGATTCCTATTTCACGGATGATAGGACCTTGTTTCTTTTTACTGCCGATCATGGCATGACTGACTGGGGTAAGTGCAGTTTCTAGGTCTAATAGTTGGCATTTGCTTTGCGGAAAAATTAATTTTAATTGTGTGTCTAGGGTCACATGGAAGTGGATCCCGTGCTGAAACTGAAACACCATTTGTAATGTGGGGTCATGGTGTAAAGTAAGCATTATATTCTGTAATGTATTTGCAGAGTAGGGATCCAGTTGAAAAATAGCGGAATATAATTATTTTCAGAAGCCTACGTGATGTATCACTGAAACAAGCAGATTTGGCAGCCTTGATGGCAGGCGCTCTAAACATTCCATTTCCTACCAACTCGGTGGGTCAATTCCCGTCTCACCTGTGGACCAATCAAGACTTTGCGTTTGAAGCCCTACGTGCGAATTTTTTGCAAATCAAGCAGTTGATGAAGACCAAACGAGAATTGGCAAAAAGTCTGAGACGTTTACCGATTCAGCGCTATTTTAACGAAGGACGGATCTGGTCATTACACGAAGAAGCTATCAAACTTTTTAAAACCGAAAATTCGGAGCGGGCTGTAAGTTTCCTAAGGCATGAAAATCGTGTTTTTTCGCTCATTCTTTTAGGTTTAAAGGTGTCATGTTCGTGTCTTGCAGACTCAAACCCTGAATGAAGCCATAATGTTAACTTTATCAGGAATCGACTACTACGAACGTTATGACCGACACCTGTTGCAAGTCTGTGCAGTTCTTGTCTTTGTCCTATGGATGGCCTTGTTAGTTTCTGCACTCTTGCTACGACTGGACCTTCATCCTCGACTATTTTACCGAAAGAAAACTTGGACTGTCCTGGGCGTCTTGTCCATGTTGGTGACAAAAGGTGAGAAGGGCTCCGGCCATTGTATTGAGTAGCTAAAGTAGCCTTTTTGAACGCGTGCCAATCCACCGACTGACCCGACGGCTGGACTTGGGTTTTGTATACAGTGCATTGATTAGAAGGACATGAAAAGAAACCGGTTCGGGATGTGTGTGTATGTATACCAATTTTGGTGCATTGTGTGTTGCATGACTGGAATCGGTGCTGTCGTAACGGTGGTTGCTTTTGGTAAATAATGGGACATGTATATAGTAAAGAGCCGAAATCAAGAGTGTGTAAGAAACACGTTAGCACAAAAGAATGAAATTCTTATAGAGCACAAGGCATAAGGTGAAATTGAAAAGGTAGAAGCTGGCTGTGGAAGACCCGGGTAAAGAAAAGACTGTGAGACTAGAGCTTTGTTGGTTGGCGAGAGGACAGAATTTTAAAGGTCTGCAGAGACTGGCAGGAGCCCTATTTTGCTTGCTGATTAAGGGCGAATGACAAGAGAGATGTGAATTGAATTCACGCGTTTCATTTATTGATTGCAGGTTTGATAGGATGGTCGTTGTGGCGGACGCTATATTTATTCGGGCCCTTGTACCTGGCCGAGTTGATTTGGACCTTGTGGAGGAATGAAGTTTTAAATGGATCAGTCGTCGCACGCTTCAAGAGCTTCTTTCCCCTACTGCTTGCCGGTTTTTTCGGGGCTGAAATGCTGGTGAACAGCATTGAAAACCGTTCGATGCTCACCCTCGGATTATTCCTGAATGCAATCTGGTCCATGAAAGGAAAGAAACTTGGCACCTGGCAAATGGTCTTATGGCTGGGCTCTACTGGCGTTCTCGGATTATTCCCCCTTGCACCCGTCATTGGCAAGAAACAAAACCTAGTTTTTATGTAAGTTTCTACTTACTTTAATTTCCCCCACAGATTTATGACGACACTTTTGACATTGTTATCTGGGCTACGAACACGATACTTTCTTCTTGGGGATCCTGCGGAGCTAAATTGCAACCATGCTATTCAGTTTCCAAACTCTATATGCTTGCTTGAGTTTGCCCTTGTTTGTATTGTAGCTTTTGGCAAAATGTTACAATCTGATTTTTACCTGCTTTTTGTTTATTTGCAGGACATCAGGCCCTTTGGTGGCTGGAACGCTTGCAGTCTTGCTTCTTCGGCTGACGCCAACGCCTGAGAGCCTCCGTGATCGTTACCTGGTTTATAGCCAAACGGCTTTGTTGTTCTCCGTCTCGGTGCTAATTCAGTTCCCAACCTGGATGATTACCCGGGTTGTGTCATGGACTTCCATTCTTTTGTCCTTGTTGGCTCCCTCGTTTGCATCTGCGTCGAATTTACCCCTGAGACTAGTTTCGATTTTTGTGGGAATCTGCACCCCATTTTCGCTGCTGAGTTTGTCCCACGAATCCATGTTTCTTCCCGTTCTTTTTCTCACCCTTTTGCAAGTGCTCAAGTTTGAAACTACTTCGTCGTCGTCTAGTCAAGAGGTTGTCACCTGGAGACAATACTTGAGCTCCCAGTTGAGCCTGGACTCCACCATTGGCTCAAATCAGGAAGCTCGACTTCATCAAGCATTCAAGATCAGCTGGTTTCATGTGAGTTACCCCAAATCGGGCTTGTTTCAAAGCTATGACTTTCTTTCTCCAAACGGAACAGAGATGGCTTTCGAAGGACTTGAGTTTTTAATGTTTTTCTTTGTTGTTGCCCTCTTGGACTCGAAAGATTTTTGATGGTCCGAAAGCCATCTATCTGTCTGGACATGGATGAGGAGTAGGTCAAAGGAAACATTTTTGTTTTGTAACAATGACCCCTTTTGTGGCGCTACAATGTAGAGATGGAATATACCTGAAAAATTGGCGCTAATACCCTTTGGCGCTTTGCTTTGTTCACAGCTATTTTTCATCTACTTATCCTTCTTCGGCATTGGCAATATAGCAAGTGTGAGCTCGTTCGACCCTACAGCAACCCGCTGTTTCGTCAGTATCTTCAGCCCATTCGTCATGATGATTGCTCTTCTGGAAAAGATTCTCGGCCCTTTTCTCCTAGTGTCCTGCATATTCCGCCTTCTTCTCAGGTCCAAGGCACAGGTGGAACAGAATTTTCTCATCGTCCTTCTCCTATGTCAAGTCATGGCCCTGCACACCTTCTTCCAAGTGCGGACGACTGGATCGTGGCTGGAAATCGGCACATCCATTTCGCACTACGTCATCGTCCAGTCGACCACCTTGTTTATATTTCTACTGCACTTTGTATCGAATTTTCTAATTTCGGTGTCACTCCTTGGCTCGTCTTCGAAGCGACAGAAGCCAATGGCGGTCATCCAAACTCATCGGCCAAATATTGAGCAGCAGTTTAACCAAATGTTTCCTAGTCATCTTAACTCCAACAAAGCAAAGTAGAAGAATAAACGTTTCAAAATCAACAAGGTATTGATAGTTTACATACAGATTTTATACGGCTCTTGGTTCCTTGATGTAGTCGGTTGGAAAGCCGTAGTTTTGTGATGACCCCGGAACTATTTATTTATCAACCATTTATTTTACGGGTGCCCATATGACATGATTCGGGTGTGTGGGTATTCGAAGCAAGTCCCGATTCTCACTCGACCCGGAAGAATATATAAGAATATTATTTTTGGTAGACACACAATGTACTTGAACCTTTTGCAAAAAGTGAAAAGGGGCGCGCAGATACCACCGATGGTAGCAGCCGTTAGATTCCGTTGTATCAATTCGATTCTAAAGGTGCTTAAAGGTTTTGTAAGCATGTATAGGTAGTGGTTTGTAGCAAAAAAAATCAATCCAGGTACACGCCACTAGGTAGAAAGAATGGATTCCAGCTGCTTTGCAAAAGTGTGTGTATGTATATAAAATGGTTGATTGGGCTTATTGGAGGTATATAAGTAAGGATAAGCCGTTCTAGTTGATCAATGTTGGGATCAATTCACATCACAGGTAGGAAGATTGAAATTAGTATTATATATATACGCGTACATGAGGCTGTTATTTCTTTCAGGCATCTTATGTGATGACCTCGAAGTTGACAAGGTCACGGTGCATTATAAAAAAGTCACATGTGTATATATGTGGACATTTAAATTTTCGCCTTGAGGCTTAAATATATAAGATTTCAACATGTATTTTATATAGACTTGAGAAATGTGAGAATCAATAGCGGGATTTGCGCGCATAGTTTTGTGTGTGTCCTGGAGGGAAACGCCAAAGGTCATATAATGGAAGCAAGATCAAGTCCAAATGACTTTTTCTCCGAATCGCTCTCAATGAGCCGTCCATAAATATTCTTGTTGGTCTCTGTAGTATGTAGTTTGTCTTAACCCGGTTCTTGTTTGGCTGTGACCTGTTGTGGGACCCTTGACCATTAACTTTTTGGAGACCAAGTAGCCCGCCGTATGAACATGATGACATGACATGACTCTGAGGACGGCTGGTGGATGGAACCCTGCTCGACCATTAACAATCTTTTTCAAGACACAAGTCGTTTTTTGAGAAGGGTGTGTGAAGTTGGTCATTGTCGATGAGATTCCCCGCCATAAGAAGGACTTGAAGTCCATCGGACGGAACCCTGGCCCAATGTGTTGTTTCTTTGGAATCCTTGGCTGGTATGGATGAGAATATATATAAGCTTACATGGTGAAATGGTGACTGGAGAGCTCGGGTTTAATTTTACCCATTAGATTCCTTGTGATTTGGCCCACATGATATAATAAATATACTTGGACAATCCATATATATAGCCAATCCCATGTTCGACGAGAGCATCAAATAACATAGGCCCGGCATTTCCCCTTTTCCAAGTAGTATACGGGCGCGCCTTGAAGGTTCTTCTGGAGTTGGCGCTGGAAACTTGGAGGAAAAATGTACTGCGGTGGTGGAGCTGCGGCGGTTCTTGGTCTTCTTTTTCCTTGAGGTCCGTCATTATATATACAAGAAAAAAGGCGCTGGAGAAGGAAAGACAACAAGTTGTGAATGAATGGAGCGGGAAGCTGAAAGAATGCAATTTCATCTCTTCCCATTATCCAGAATGCTATATGTGCTGGAGAAGTGGAGAAGCCCGTCAAGAATTTGCCTTTCTGGACCACTACTTATACTGCCCGCCTTTTCCCAGCCGGAACAATGCTCACCACCCAGCTTTTAGTTTACCTTGTTATTATTATTATCTCTCGCTTCTTCTTCTTCCTTCCTTCTTGACACCATAAAACCCACAAAATGAGGAGCGAAACAAAAAGGACGTCTGACTGACGTACTTGTGTCAATGCTAATTTGTCCAGGACAAAACCAACAATGACTTGGTCACCAGCTACACCGACGGACGTTGCAAGTAGCCCTTGTACTTTGATTCTTGTTTGCTTCAAGTACACACGTCGTCATCCAGCATAACAATTACAATCCGTATACATTATTATCGGCAAGAACAAGGGATTTGGCCAAGTCGAGATTTTTCAAACCGAGAATCAACCTGACTCACTGAAGGACTCTGTGAGTAATTTCGCTCCACGACTTCTTTGGAGTGGACAAAGAAAAGGCCTTCTGGGCAGCAGGAAGAACAAGACGCAAGAAATATTGAGTGGTTCAGGGAACAAGTGGTTTATAACACTCCTTCTGTCTAATTGTTCCAAATCATTAGTCATAAGAACGAGTACAGGCTATAATATATTAGCCCGGCCGACATCAACTCTGGAACCGTCCTGAGTCCTGGGAATGTTTTCAAAGTATGCTTAAGAAGTACCAGCATGGACGTCTTTGCTTTCACCCGCGGCGCGATACGCGCCAAATGGATGATATGTATTCATAAAGACACAAGGAGGATTCCTTTCTTTTATTGTTAGCTGGAAGTTTGGTGGGATATATAATCTCTGTGTTGTTTATATTTGGCCATTTTGGAGATCCATTATAGCTCTGGCCTATCTTAATCAGTTGTTTAAGCAGCACTTTACCTACTTTTGACCTGGACGACGACGATGGATAGCCAGACATGGGACAATAAGGCTAAGGCTATATGATGCTTTTTAAACAAGAGTCAACTTTGTAAAGGCTGATATACGTCATTCATAATATCATCGGCCTTCTTATTGATCATAAATGACACATACTTCTTTTGCCTTGCTATAAGCCAGATACAGACTACTCCCCCCTCTGCATACGTTTGTTTGAAGTTGCAGATAAGAGTTAACCGATTAAATCCTCACAAGTTCTAATGATAAAATCCTTCCAACTTTAGCTTCAAGTCTAGACTTTTGAATCGAACGACAAATTCCACCAAATATTGATTGAAACTCGAGAAGGAAAGAAGCTCCAAGAGAAAAGTTGCAAAAAGAAGGCCGAAGCTCAACTTATACTACTTTTGCCCTCTTTTAGGGCTAGATTGGCCAAAGTCGGTCTTAACGGCCGGCCAAAGTTTCCATCGGACCGGAAGTCGCAGAATATACTTTTGATAAGCTTTAATCCAGCGACCCACTGACTTGCGGCCATATTAAACAATTGCGTAACTTATCGAGAACGTCAAGTAAAATAATAATGTGGGATGATAATTTGATTCCTGTCCTGCATGTTTTAGTATACATATTAATTAACCACTGAATTTCATTAGAAATCGTCATTAAACCTCATTAAACCTCCTTAACCCTCTTGCATCCACGGCGGCGGCAAGACCAACTTTTTACCAACCAATCCCACCGCCAATCTACTATAACCCTTTGCAACTTGTCCAGCTTGTACGTACGTACTAACCCTTGTTAACAGCTGGACACGAGGAAGGAAAAAGCCCTTATTAGATGATAATGAGAGCGCGGGGTTCTTCAGAACAAGGGCAAATATATATATTCTGTTTCTGCAAAATGCGCCCTTTGTTTGCACTTGAGGTATTCATGATGATCAACCAGATGCCCATAGCTCCAGTACAGGGGGACTTGGCTCTCTCCAGCTACTCCAGCTACTCCAGCAGTTGTCTCTTCTGGCTATAGCAAGCATGGGATGGATTTGGCGGCATGCAGACCTTCAGAACTTTATCAAGACCCCCATAGCCATCCATGCACCTTGTCCTTGCCACACGGCTTGTCTTCCCCCCTGACAATCCACCCTTGGACAATTAAAAAAATTGTGATAAGAGCACATCTCACCTTTGCAAATGCCCGTACATTGTGTCTGTATATCCACTGCTGCCTCTGCCTACCCGGGAACCCGGGTTCCCCAGCACTTCCTCCACCACCGCCAATGCATACCAATGCTATCTCACAGTATATGAGTCAGAGCCGTGGCAAAGAATAAGACCCTTCTTTTGTCAAAGGCCCTTATGGAGCGAGGGGGACCTTTTGATGATGGATGGAAAGCCTTGCAGTTTCGTTTCGGAGAATTTTTCAGCTGCTGCCTCCCGGTATATATATGGCGGGCAGTTTTACCCGCCGCGACCGAAAAATAACTCAGTCAGTAAGCAATGACTTCCTCCCCCTCCCCCTCTGGCACAAGACACGCATCGCGCCAAAAGCTGCCTGTACCCGGGAATTTTCCAAGGCCCTTGTTCTCTCTCTCTCCTCACCCACCAAGGCCCGCCAGATTTACTTGATTGCCTTTCTCTTGACCCTTAAAGGCTTTAGAATAAGGGCGGCCTTCGGTGATGATGATGATCAGGATCTACTGATCAGAGAGACTCAATTGCCCATCTGAGCATCGATGGTGGGAGACTATGAGATTGTGAGGACCAAAGTATGGCGGCAATTCCCATGTATATTCTTCAAGAAGAGGAGAAAGGGCTCTGGCGCCCACACGACTCAACATTTCCCCCACCAAGTACTACTACCCGGATAATTTTTTCGCGGGACGTCGTGGTTACCTGGTGAGGGCTCATTGATGGAATCTCCCCGGTTTTGTCTTTCCACAAAATGCCCGTTTGTAATTCAGCTCTCATCTACAGCTATTCTGACTGAGAGCGGGAAAATGATTGACACTCTCTATTGCGTGTCCCTTGGTTTGGTGTCCAAGAAGGGAAGATTGGTTCCCACACTTCCGGGCCATTAAAAGCTTCGCAGCCCTTGCTTTTTTCTTGTCCCTACTACGCATGGGGAATCTGTGAGTAGAGGACACTTGGATTTTGCCAATTTTTGTAGGCAGCTCTGTGTGGGAACTTTCCACGGAGGTAGGCGTGTCAGGGAGTCATTTCAAGGGTCCGTGTATTATTGGCATTATGTTGCCTTGGAAGACGTTGTGGAAGGATATGTAAGTGTATAAAATATAGGTGGTGGCTGGTGCTAAATTTATAACTTTTCAAGGAGATTATCCGGAAAGAGCGCGTGTAAAGAGAGACAAAGTAAGTGTAAGAAAGAACAAGTGGGAAGTCTTGGAAGTAGGAACCTGTTCCACATTCTTTTGTGAAATGCACTTGATCCCATAGGCTGCTGTAATGCTTTCTTTGAGTCGAGTCGAGTCCCTTTTGGTATTCTCCTGGATTTCTTATGGAGCAATGGCTTTTCTTGTGTGTTTCTTCAGAAGCCCCACACGGCCCTTTTTTACCTGTCAAACCCTCTTTGGGGTTCCTTGATGATGATGATGATGACGCTGATGATCAGGTCCTTGTTACAACCTCACCTTCTTCTTCTTGGTCTCATGAGGTTGAGCGTATAGATTTTGATGAGATGGTCATATCGAAGAAGGATCCTCAAAGCGGGACCTGCAACAGTATTTATGAGGAGCATTCTTTCTTGCATTCTAAATGGTCGTTCCTTGGACTCAAGGGATATACATGTGGCCATTTCCTAGGAAGACTGATCAGAATCAAATAACACGTCTCCCCGAAAGAGACACAAATCCTTTGCTTTGGTCCTTAGATATTATTGTTGTGTCCAAAAGTCCTACTAACAACAACAGGAACATAAGAACAACCTGTTGCTGCCCCACCGGCTTTCCTTTACGTCTTTCCGCAATGAGATCCATTTTTCACAACAAGAACCATCATAAATATACCTCGAAAAGTCTTGAACAAAAAGATATATCAGCTGTTGTTATGAGTACTGGAGGCTGGCGAGGAGTCTTAACAGGATACTTATGATAAGTTCGAAGGTCTAATTGTTTGAGCCAAGGCGTATATACATGGAGATTTTTGAGAAAATATTTATTTTTACAATACGCGGGAACCCAGGACCATTGTTGGCAATAAGTTTATCTCCGATATAATCTCCTCCAATCCTCCTGGAATTACCCAAAGTTCATGGAGTGTATTATGGCCAACGTATTTTTTGAGCTTGTGATAAATACACCATAATATTGTATACAGTAGCTCCGTTGGAGAAATTGGCAAGCCGGTGTGAAATTTCGCCAAAGGCTGCGGTGAATGCTGATTGAGCATTGGAGTTTTTTGCGAAATTAATACATAATAGTGGAGCTGATGACAAGTGGATGGAAGTATGGAATTGGCAAGAGTCTTCTAAGAAGACTCTTCTTGAATCAAGACTTTATATGTATATAGCAAAGAGGAATAAAATATAACTTTTTTTACACTTGTTGGGAGTCTTGAGAAGGAAATGGCGGTAGAATAAATGTGTTTTGTTTGCTGGAAAAAGGCGGGTTGGGGTAGGGAGGGATATACGAAGAATGTATTCTGAGCCACACACTTGCTCTTCACAGATGACGATAAAGTAATAATGTTGTGAAAGCGGGAAAAAGTGCATGGATGAGTTGGCGGCCGAAATTGTTTTCATTCCGCTTAAGGCCACTACGGTCGGAAGGGTGGATGCCTCCTGGAAGTACACACATGTTCGAATATATATTCTTGCCCAAGTTTCTGTCTAGAGCGCTTAGATATATGCACAACTCAACCCTTTTCTTCTTCTTTCCCTCGCTTTCTGAGAGCCGGATAATTGTGAACAAGTTGTGGTAGTGATGATGAGTTTGCGAATATATGCCTTGCAGATTCGCACAATCTCATGCGTATTCGCCTATCCAGGTCCCCAAGTTGAAGTTCCAAAGGAGAAGGAGGAACAGCCGCCGACATACTGTGATTTTTGCAAAAGTACATTGGCAATCAACAGGTTTCATATCATCTTTCCTCGTCTCTCACCATACCACAGAGACGGACTCCGTATTAAATACATAGTGTCGTCCTCATATTGCCATTTCTGCAAGTCGACTAAACCTCGGCGAGACCGTAACATGAAGTCTGTGTGCTGCCACATGTCCTGTGGCGGTGGCGGTGAGGCCGCGCCAATTTTTGCACACATGCTTACGTGTAGACTGACTGAATGGGATTGCCATTTTTGCCGCTTGTTTCTTCTTCTTCTTCTTCTTCTGGAAGCAGTAGAGAAGAAGGAAGGTGGGTCGACGGGGGTCGCCTTGCATAAAAGTATTGCTGCAGATTTCATGTCATGTTAATGGCCTTCCTTTGCAAAGTCATTTGGACATGTAAGAATGTTATATACACGACTTTTTGCATCATCCGGTCTACCCGTACTTCGTACCCACGAAGCAGGATTCTTCACCATGCCATTTTGCTGCCAGGTCGAAGAGACAAAGAATTCACACAAGTGGTTGCCGCCAATGCCAACACTTGTTGCTCTTGCTTTAAAATTATAGAATCCATTCAAAAGTAATAATAATTATATCCTCCCCTTGTTGTTCTTGCTCGAGCTCCAAGCTTAAGCCTGGGGTCTGAATGGGAAGAAGTTGCTCGGGACATGTCGAATTTGTATGAAAATACCAGGACAAATTACTTGATTACGCAAAAGCATGAAGTTTAGTTGATATTCTTTCAAAGTTGGCCTACTAGGAAGCTCAAGAGCTTGGGGCTTAAAATTTGCAAAATTTCACAGCCAGGCACCTTGCTTGATTAACTGGCTGGAATTGGGATTGATGATGGTGATGATAAAGTTGATTCTTGTGACATGTTGCTGGGTTGGTGTGTGGCGCTGGTGGGAATGTTTGGCGGTGAAAAGTGGCCGCGCGGATCTGTAATAAACCGCGAACTTTTGTGGCTCTTTGTCCAGAAGATTGTGAGGACCTCCTCGCCGGGCTGGGGTGCGGGAACAAGTTGTTCTTCGTCCATGTGTACATAGTTGCCATAGAAATGGTGAGAATATTTGGATGCTGATGAGTAGTGGAACATTGTTGAGATTTCTCCTGGTCCACATCCACATCTTTGAGAAGAAGAAGAATCTTGAAGGAATGCTCCTGCTCCAGAGTATGTACATGGCTGGAATGGGCTTTTTGAAGCAAGAGCGGGTTCTTTCACTCTCCGTATAATAATATCTGTGCTCGCGTGGAGAATTGGTGGGAAAAGGTAAGCCCATTGTTGACATTGAAACATATGCCTTTCATTCTTACTTTTTCGCCTCCGAGCAATCATCCTCCAGGCCCAAAATCAGCTGTGTATTGTATATAAATATGGAACAAGAGTCCTGGAACCTTCGAGTATCTCATCGAGTCGAGGTGGTTCCGAGCTGGTTTGTTTACATTGTTCCGTCCATCAGCTGATGAGCGTCCTCCTCCCGGACAAGAGAGGAGGAGCTAGGAGCGTGTGCGGAGGCCTTAAGGGTCCTCCCCTATGTGTGTGCATGTTGTTTCTTTCTTCTCTGGACCCGCGGTCTTGAATGGGGAGAGAGGGAGAGAGAGAGAGAGTTGATGAGATGAGCAAGTTTTTATGGAGAAAAGAGGAGACAATGGGCCTGGAATATTGTTGGGAAGAGACAGGAGACGGCTCACACTTGCATTCACACTTTGGAGGGGAGAGGAAGCAGAGCGGAGCAGCAGGAAGAGACTTTGAAAAAGTGCGCCAATGTTATAAAATACATCGAAAGAAAATACTGTGCAAAAGTGTCGTGGCGGCCGTCCGTTGGTTTTGCTCTCTCTCTCTTGCTTCATTCCCTTCCGCCGCCAATTTTCTTCAATTTTGTGTGTGAAAGACTGATCGAAAAATCTTATGTAACCAAGAATCGAAATTGTATATATATGTAAACGCAGTGCGGATTAACTTATTGTTAGTGTGTGATACAATGTGGTAAGATCTTCAAGTTGGAGTCGTATAGTTATTCACCTTCATGGAAGGAAATCATACCTTCGGGGACGGGCATGGGATCAGCAGCAACAATAATAACAACAATAACACCAAATCGGGATTCTACAATGATCACGGGTGAGTTTCGAGGTTTTTTGCGGGGTTTTAAGGCTTGCTTTTTCATGAAAATATTTGGGATGAAATTCCATGTTAATGTGGAGGAGCAAGTCTTGTGTAAATGAGGCGCGAGGGCTGTAAGAATAGAACAAGGGGAAAATCAAGTTTAACGAGCCGCTTCTTCTAGTATAGACCACAGACAGAATGTGTATAGTTTAGGCGGGATAGTATTTATATATGCCGGTATGCGCTGGTTTAGCTGTAATATAAAGAACAATGTTTCGAATAGTGCGAAAGGAAGTGAATTTGGATGATATGCAAGGAAAACGTTGCGAAAATTGCAAAAATTTTGTTGGATCATAAGATAGTAAAAGTGTACGAGTAAATAAGAGACGTGGAAAATTGGTTAGCGGGGTTAATACGCAAGAAGCCGGGTGCGCGTGCGCAGGAGAGTCAAAGGTGAAAACGTAAGAAAATGTGTTATGCGAAAATTACGGCAGCGGGTTTGCTGGAATGTGTGTGGGATTTTCGGAGGTGAGCGGAGGAGGAAGCATGTTAATGTTGCGTGTTTGGGGATTCGATGGTGTTTGTTTACTAAAAATTCTTGTTGTTGATTTTTGAATTTTGATTTTAAATGGTTAGGTAGTGAGTGAAGTTAAATTTTTGTTGAGTTATCAAAGAAGCATGGTGGCGACAGGTAGAGGAGGAAGAAGACGGAAGAAGAAGAAATGGGTGAAGAATCTGACCGAGATAGTTGAAGGGTTGAAAATGGAGAAGGAAGAAGATACCGAAGAATTGGGGTAAATATAAGAGTAAATGCAGTTTTAAGTGCGTTGGATTTAGCGGATTAGGTGTGTTGGTGTAGTGTGGGGTTGAAAGGGTTGGTTAGCAAATGGGGGATGTGAGCTATGGATAGTAGTAACGACGACTATCGACTGTTTAGAGAGTGTGCAGCTGACTAAGTATATATGATTAAAGTAGATTGGGTTGTCGAGATAGGATCAAGAAATGAAGCTCATTCATGTGGTGGTGGAGGAGGGGGGGGATCGATGTGATATGCACAAGTGTTTGGAGATATATCATGTTTGGGAATGAATGAAACTCGAGTTTTCTCTTGATGATGTTGTGTCTATTGCTTCCGTTTGACGATAGTTTATTATAGGGTTTGAACATGTGCTGCTGAATCATAAAGAAGAAAGCGCGGGTTGGAGTTTGCGGCAGTTATGATTTGGGCGGTTTAGAAGAATGGAGTTAGTCAAGTTAGGTGATGAGGTGACTAGCGGTAGATGGATTGCAGATTTGGACGTGAGATGGACGGAAAAAGTGTCTGGTTAGGATGGGTACTTGATCAAAGGGGTGGGGAAGTGTGAATGTGAATCTGGGAATGTATGGAATGTAATGAAGAATGTTTTATTGTGTTTTAGGAACGATGGCAGGACCACACCACCTTCAAAGATGCCTCGGCGGTCAGTCAGCGATAGCGGATGGCATCATCAGGCGGAAGAAGAGACGTACGCTAGGCCGTCACCCTTACCACCATTGACTTTTGGAGACTGTTCAGAAGTATGGGAGTTGATGTGTACAAACGACGCTGGATACCGGAAGGATGCGAATCTGTTCCAGTACCACCCAGTTCTAAGTCCACAGATGAGGGCAATATTGCTAGACTGGTTAATGGATGTGTGTGAAGCCTATAACATGCACAGAGAAACGCTTCACTTAGCTATTGACTTTCTTGACCGCTACCTCGCTATTCAGCGCAATATCCTGAAACATCATTTACAGCTGATTGGTAAGTTGACCTGCCCTCTGCTGAGAAGCATAAATTTTTTGTTTGATGAAATGGAATATCAGGATTAACTGACCGTGTGTGACCTTCCAGGCATTACCTGTTTGTTCATCGCAGCCAAAGTGGAGGAAATTTACCCACAGAAGCTCAGCATTTTCGCATATGTGACGGACGGTGCTTGTGCAGAACAGGAGATTCTGGACATGGAAATAGTGATAATGACCACGTTAGCATGGAAGTTGACTCCGATCACTCCAGCGTCATGGGTCAACGTTTTCCTTCAGATCCTCAACACCTCACCTCAGAGTAGGCAGAATCTACATTTTCTCCGGTCATCGCGGACTACGCGGCAGTCTATTACCTCTTCACCTCCCTCGTCTGAATCATCTGATGATCTGCATTTAGTTGCTCCTAGTTATTCTGGTACTGATTACGTCCGGGCTTTGAGAATCATCGACCTCACTATGTTGGACCTGCAATCTTTCAAATACAGTTACGCTGCTTTAGCGGCGGCTGCTGTTTACCATACCAAAGGTAAGAGGGGTTCCTCAATGGACAAGCAATTTATTGAAAACATTGTCTTTATAATGTTGTACATTTTCAGGCAAGGATGCCGCATTACATGCGAGTGGCTACCGCTGGGAACACTTGGCACCTTGTATTAACTGGATGGCACCGTTCGCCGCTGTCCTAAAGAAGCACGATGTTCCCGACGTACTCCCAGGAATCATCGGCATTCCCGATGATTCCCGGCACCTCATCCAATCCCATTGCATCACGCTGGCAATGCTGGTAAGCTACATATTTCCGATAGTTTGCAAAGCTATTGATGGTTATTGCAATTGTTGGTAATAATCTTTTGTTTTGGTAATGCAGGAACAAGTCGAAGTCATGAATCGTAATAGCAAAGTATGTAGTCCCATGGCCCATTCCGAAGGTTTGCTAACTCCTCCAAGGAGTTCTAAGAAGCGCAAAAAGCCGTCACCTGGCGTGCCTGGTTATTTTTAAGTAGTAGTATACATGTGTTCTATATTTTTAATTAAATTATTATTTATACATCATTTCGTAATGTGAGAATTAACCAATTGTAAGAAATGCGCTGACTTTGTCTTCTGTAACGTCGGATTTGTTAAAACGGTGAAAAAAAGAATAAAACTTGCATATGACCCACCAATTGAAAGATTTTGATTCATTCGTTGAAATAGCTAAGGAATGAAGACCGGTTAGAAAATAAGAACCTTTCGGGATCGATCACAATGCGCAAAACAATTTTATTTACAACGCAACGACTGAATACAGAATACAACGTCTCACGAATATTAGAACATACCATACAGAATGAAGAAATAAAGTTAAATTACGATTACGTGTACACATACACTCAAGATGTATCTCAAGTTCGAGGTAAAACCCAAGAATGGGTTTCGCAGCTGACTCACTGAACCGATTTGACATTGCTTCTCTTCTCAATACCGATAGTCAGGACAAAGTTGGTGACAGAATAGCCGTCGTACACGACTATGGCTCAACAGATCAACATCTGCATTTAACAACAACCGCTGCCTGAACTCGGGCCTAAAGGTCCTGCAGGAGATCCCGGATTAGAAGTCTGATGTCCACCAGGTCCGATTTTAATTCCGTTGGCCTGTCAGTTTTAAACAGCATATGAATTAGGGCTTGCACGGAACCAGATAATCAAAAGCCAGGAAATTCAATAATATACCTCATTATTGATGTCGAATACGCCTTCTTGGATCTTTTCATAAATTTCTTTGGCGGTGTTGATGAAAGCTTCCTCGACATTTGCTGCAGTTTTGGCTGACGTTTCCATAAAGACCAGACCATGTTCGCGGGCGAATACTTCACCTTCCTCCTTCTTCACCTCTCGACGAGCTTCCAGATCGCTGTAAACACCACCACGTTTGTTTTCAAATTCACATTTTGATAGTTGAAGTTGCTCAAATCTAGTCTCTGTACCTCTTGTTCCCGATCAACATGATCACCATATTTGAATTGGAATGTTGTCTAGCATCTTCCAGCCAAGTCGTAAGATGATTAAAGGTGTCACGTCGGGTAATATCATACACGAGTAGCGCTCCAGCGGCACCTCTGTAGTAAGACCGTGTGATGGAACGGAAAGCTTCTTGACCAGCCTTATTCATACGAAAAGAAGGATTACTTTTTGCAATGTCAAAAGATACGGCTGAAATCGGAATCAGCACTCACCGTATCCCAGATCTGCAATTTAATTTGCTTTCCATCAATAGTAATCATTCGAGCTCCAAACTCCACACCTGCAATTAAGAAGAGTACTTTAAATTAAGCTGAAATTTCCCTAGAACCGTAATACGGCTAAACAAAAATACCGATGGTAAGATCGTGGACAGGCTGGAACCGCTTATCCGTGAACTGGAGTAACAGACATGACTTTCCAACCCCTACAAAAGTAGAACGAAAAGCGTTATATTTCGGCGAACCTCCACTTATAGTTCTCTCGAAAAAGCTAAAACTGACCTGTGTCTCCAATAATAATGTACTTGAAAAGGTAGGCGTAAGACATGGCGAATATTCCTTGTAGACACAACTGACTCCGGAATCCAAAAGCTCAAATCCGAATCTGAAATAATCACAAAATCGTTACATGATGGTCGTATTTGCTTTTACACACGAAGTCACATAACAAGTGAGTTTTTGAATTAGTCTTGCCTTGCAACAACAAAATGTACCAAAACATACCTTTAAAGACTGCAGCAGTTCAAACCCAACAAGTTTATGGCGCAGCTGACGATAAAAAGTCTCACAACGCTGGCAACCGTGATTAGATAAACCAAAGAGCCGTCCTGAAGTGCATACGAATTCGTCTATGAGATAAATTGTTGTTTGCAAGCAGTCTGTACGTCAGTGATTCCTTGTAAGCAAGTTTTGACTAATCAAATTGAATAGTTGCAGAAGCAGCAGCAGGTAACGCAAAATATTCTCGTTATATCCTCAAAAAGGTCGATCAAAATGGTTGAATCACTCTTCTTCTTCCTATCAGACGGTTCACAGTATAATCAGTTCGTCAGCCCACTAAACGGTCATCAGACTATCAGTCCCAAGTCACAAGTGTCTTCTGTAATGCTGTGAGTATATGGAATAACGTTTCCTTCCTGCAACGAAAACAAAGCAAATTGTTGTTATCAACACCAAATACACACTTTTGAACACTACTACTGCATTCCAAACTAATTTTAGACCATGCCGTGTAGCTGCATACACACACTTATCACTTGATTGACCTTATCAGCCCCTAGTTCGTCGTCACCTTTAGGACTATCAAAGAACTTCAAGTAGGTACACTGCGGCTAGTCAATATTGAACCGATGACTAAGCCCTGCCTCACTGGTAAACTATCATTGTCGCATTTCCTCAAAAGTCATAATCTGTAATCCGATGCTGTAGGCTATTTATCACGCACCCTACATGCCTATGGCTCGTTAAATACGTAACAATGTCAATAAATCCAGTTGGTCACCGACAAAACCAAGCTTTTCTATTCTTCAAATCACAGCACTATCATCAACCTCGTTTGAACAGCCCCATTCGGCCAGAATGTTGTCAACTGCAACAAACCATACAAAGTATAACTTTTGTTCTGTCGAAAACTATTACATTAGTCAACGCCTACTGCAGATTCAATTTCTGCTGACTAATCTAAAACTGAATCTCTTCAATCTCTTGTTGTGTCGCATATGTCAGCTTTTCCAACTTACAGTCCTTCTCAATACTTTATCGTAAAGCCCTTTACACTTGAAACTTGCGTACCTGTCAAAACAATAATAATAATAACCTCCACAGAATTTAGCTGTTTAGTTACGTAAACTTCAAGACTTTATCGCAACTGCGTTAGCGTTAATAACACGACTTACTTGAATTCAGAATTTTCGCACTAGTTGGCAAAGTGATGACGACAACACGTCCCTGGTAAATAATAGTTTGGTGCTTGTCGTATGGCCGAATAATATGTCAACTGCTGGATAAAGTAAACACTAATAAAATGTACTTGATATCATACGCAATAACTATTACAGTTTTGCTATATCCCCAAGATATACCCTTGTTGACAGTCGTTCATTTAAACTAACCAACTTTCAACTACAAACTTTGGTCAATGTTCCAAGGCTTTTGCACGTAGCAGTATTGCCAATTCCTACATCTGTTTTCGTGTCTCCCAAAAGTCTTCCAGCTTTTTGCTAAATTCGCAATAACAAAAGCCTGCATAACAACTTTATATCTGTAGGACGTAAAGAACCAATGGACACCAATAATGATTCATACGCTCCGCGCACGTAACAACTCACAGCTGAGGGATGCATACACGCCAGTCGGGTGACACCCTCAGTAATCTGCACTTTCACTCTCCTTCATTTTACATTGCTTTCTCCAGTCTTCCCCAAGTAAACAATGCAGCAAACAAACCCCGAACAAGTTTCAAATTCTACTTCTTTTGCTAAAATCACTTGGATACCTGTACAAATCAGCTTGGAACAAGGTGTCTGTTTTTTCAACTGGAAATAAAGAGAAATAGGTACCAAACTAACTAATTGGTGCCTTAAACACGTGAAACAATCATAAAAATTAGTGAAAAGACATTCTTACTTCATTAACAATGTTTGAATTGCAGTTCACAGCTAATTTTTGTCATTATTTCAGTGTATTGCGTTAGGAGCTTGCATTTTTTATAGATTTTGGAGACTAGAAGAACTCAACTTGTTGGTAGAAAGGTTAACGTTGCGAAAATCAGGAATTGGAGGCTCGGCATCCAACTACTTTGCCATTTTAGATGTAAACATAGCGAAGCGTTTGAGTATATCAAGCTTTTACTACGCACTGTGTATATATACTAGCGTAGAAGCTTAGTTATCAAACGATAGCGATTGACAGAGCGCCTGGACATATATGAATCGTTCCGTACCATAGCAACAAAGAATATCGGAAATGATACACTGCGTACATAATGAAGTTGGTGTGGTGGTAGGCCTCTCCTGGATAAAAATCGTTGCTGGATGAGTCACACAGCATGCCTATATCAGTGGCACATTTCCAGCCCCCCCCTCCCACCAGCAAGTATGTATTCTTATAGAACAGGTGAAAAACGAAGAAGAAGCTGGAGATGATTTCCAAGGATTTTGTTGTGAAATTTCATAAATACTTGATGACCAAATGATCAGAAACTGTTCTACGCTGCTGCAAAAGTAAATATCGAAGCCAGTTAGTTGCGAATTCTGGTCCTAGACTACGGGTGGCAGCAAAGAAAGCTGAATAAGAATTATTCCACCCACACAATCCTTTTTTCGCCATATGGGCCGCTAGGGATCGTGCACAGGTTGAGATAGAAAGCCTAACCAGCTCAGGCAAGGTGATACGTACCTGATGTATACAGAAAGGATTCTGAGCTCTATAGGCTTGTAGCATGTTGTTTTAGCGACATTGGAACGTTGAATCTCGAATCCTTTATCGGTCAAAGCGCTTTCTATCTGAGATTGAGATATCGCGAGCGCATACACCGCTTCTGTATTTCTTGCATATAACGTTCTAGACTTTGAATATCCAGCAACGATTCTCAAACCGATTTCAATAGGCCCTTTGAGATTGTCCCACAAGAATCAACAAGGGATCTTGAATTATATTTGTAGTTAAAAGTGAGCTTCGTTGTTTCTCTTCAATCCTCTGGAGACACCTGTCCAGCTTCATGGATTTGGATTTGACAGATAAATTACACATATACAATACAAAACCCCGCCATCAAAAATCCCAATGACCTTTCAGTCCAATATTTCCGGGCTTTTACAACCTGAATTGACGTTTCCGGCATCAGAGAGAACTTGAAGCTTCAACTACTGAATCAACTGAGTCTTCACTGTCTGACTGAAACTGACAGACGTTGAGCGGACGTCACAAAGAGCTGGTTGAATGGAACAAGTAATATAATGTTCATGTTATCTAAGGTTAGTTTGGCAGCAAGTTTAGGCTTGGTTTTAATTTGTAAAGGTGTAGCTTCTAGCTTGTAAATAAAGCGAGTTGAGCAAGCATCCTATGGAATCATCTCGAACTTGAGGATGCTTATAAGAGAGCCTTTGAAAACATTATTCCGAAAATTTACTTCCGAAGAAGGGAAATGATCATTAGTCCAATAAGGATCCGCCTCAAAAAGGTCAAAAGGAACAAACAAATTATTCCATGTTATATATACCCGGTGCTAATATATAAACGTATATACTACTGATCCCGAAGTGGGTAGAAAGCACAAGTGGGAAGTGGGAACTGAATACCATGTTGAAGATATATACTTGAATGAAGGCATTACAGCCAATTTGTCTGGAAACTTTTCCAAGCAAGAAATATATATAATGATGGAGGAAATCCCAGATATTTTAATGAATCTGTGGATGTTCGGATGCTTCTAGAAGTACAGTATATGTATATACATATGGGCAACAATGCAAGTTCAGCGAGTTTTCGTTAGGAGCATTAACGGAATCGGATGTATATATATTTGATATTGCATGTGGGGAACATAATCAAAGTAACAACAGGCCTGGGAATACATGGCGGCCTAATGCATGTTGTGAGCCTGGCTGGACGAGATTCCAGATTGGTTCTCCTGGAACTGGAGCAGGTGCTCGAGGTTTCCGTGGTCCTTTGGTGGGATATCCTAGTGGAAGAATCAGGATCTCGAAACTTGTTCGAGTCCATTACGGCTATCACTTTATAATGGTTAATGGCTTGTTGGTAGTCTCGTCGTCGGAGACTCGTTGTAAATACACCTGACAGCATAACGTATATGTTCTCCTCACCTGAGGTTCCGTCCATTGTTATTTTACGTAACTGGAGCAGACCAAGAGCGTCCCTAATGCCGTATCCATCTCCCTATCGCACCTGTTGTCTTGTTTTTTGCTCCATAAGTTTATATACAGACTTTCGAGTTGTGCTACCACGAAATGCATCACCAAAACTAACCTCCATTGAATTTTGTATGCTTTTGTTTTGTAGCTTCGTACACATTCCAAAATTTTCGCATCAAGCCCATACAGTTTGACAATAATGAAGGGCACAAGCCTTCAATGATTTAATGGCGTAAAATTTTACGGCATGAAACGCCATTTCCGGTGTCAACACCACCACCACCTCGCATGCAACCTGCTATTCTGCTATGTTCATCACAGGTTCTGTCTGAATAGACTCGAGGGCGGTGGAATATCGTTTCGCAATTTCCGGTTGCAGTGCCTGTCTATGCTATTCACTATTCACCATGCAGCTTCTGCTGCAGCTTTTAGGAACCTTTGAACTTTTGTCAGTAACGGCGGCGTCGTTGAGGTGGAATGAAGTAGCAGAGGTTCAACAAGTTTTATGACAAATTGAACGTGCTATACGAAGGCTGGTACTTGGTTTCAAAAACTATGCTCGACGGTAGTACATATATGTAGTGGCAGGAGGACCATTAATAATATGTAGCTTTGTCCTTTTGATCATGCCTATGATTCAAGGTGATAAATACGTGCCTTATTCCCCTTTAAAGATAATGGTTGAACAAAGGACAGAGAAGAAGCTACTCGGCCGGCGGCTTGTATAAATGACTCAGCTCAAAACTTTTTATTACCGCCACCCCCGAGACGAATTTCCTACTACTGCTAATAATAATAATAATAATATAATGATACAACAACAACGACGGCAAAGCCATCATAAACTCATCGGCTATAAAGTAAGGGTGAAAAAGTATACATAATAAAAAAGCCAATGCAATAGCAAGTATCCAAAGGTTCTTTGAGCAATAACCACACAATCAGTGGCGGCGTTTGGAACTTTTGGTTTGTTCAAGTGTTGTTATTGTGTAAAAGTAATGAATATTACGTCTGTTTATATTAAAACTTTTTTGACGTGCTCTTGCTGATGTGTTTGGTTGAAGAGGAGTCGGTGTTGGGTTACCCGAGTATTTTTCTGGCTTGAAAATATGGATACAGAACAGAAGGGTGGCATCTGCAGAACGCGTTGTATAGCTTACGGCAAAAACTGCTAGGAAATTCC
>JAQGBJ010000854.1:0-30577 GCA_034698345.1 Sphaeridia pumilis | reverse complement strand
ATACTTCGGTGAATTTTTGGCACGTGAATAATGATGACGACTATTTGAGCAACTCCATTAAGACGGAAGGTGAGAAATTCTTGGCCAAGCTAGCTTGGATTTCTTTTATAATTTATGCAATTACGTTGGTGCTAGACATCATACCATCCTCATTAAGATCCAGTCCAACCCTATTGTAATAATTTCAGCAAATATCTTTTGTTGACTACATAGTGCTAGAAGCGAAATCGACGCTCTCAAGCAAGCAGATTCTGTGGCTTTATGCAGAAACTAAAAACGTTCCAGGTTTTCTCTACAATTGAAAACGGAATGTGCGTTAACACGAACCCAGCTAGCACTTGTGGAGGAATTCGAACTACAATTCAAGCATTGCGGGAAACTGGAAGTGGTGCCATATCCTGTAGCAAATTATTGTTGACCCTCAAATTCCAGCCGATAAATTTATTCACTTGTTTTCTCATAATGTTCTTGGCGTCGGATGGGACATGCCAAAACGTGGCTCAGCCGGCAAATACCTACTGCAATCCCCAAATCAGGCTTAGTCGATATTCAGACTTGTTCAGTTGCACAGAGGCTCAAATTTATTTATTTTTTGACGTCACTCATGGTAGGACACTAATCTTCAAAATTTTAGCTTCTGAATTCTCTTCCTATATAGATTTTAAGTCCCCTCTGAACTTCTCTTTCGAGTTACCTATCCTGTGAGCCTTGTCGTGCTGATAGGCAACAACCAGAGCTTGCCAATAACCTTTGACCAGTCACTTGTCATTTTCCTTACAAACCGTTGTACTGGAAATTCTTGCTTCTCAGGCGGATGACTTTCGTTTCGGCTCGGCCCAGTCTACCAGTTTTCCTTTCACTTTTATTTAAACCTCTTGTATCGCTAGTTTGATTAGAGACGTCAAAAAATGTCCCAAAAAATAATAAATTGCTGTGTTTCAGAGTTCAGGAAGCGATCAACGTGGTAATCAAGGAGGGGGGAGAGGGCGTGGCGGACGGGGCCGAGGGCGTCCAACTGACCTGCCGTTGAACTTGCGAGGTGATGGTACCTACCGAGGCGGCGGTAGGACTCCTACTCCGACTACTCCAACAACTCCAACTGGAAGACAAAGGCCATGGTTCAATCGCCCGTCTACGCCAACCTATCAGCAAGGAACTGCGTTGCCTTCTACGACACCGACTGGTGTACAAAGGCCTTGGTTCAATCGATCATCCACACCAACACAACAGCAAGAAACTGCTTGGCCTAGACCATCAAGCATCGCTACACCACAAGGTCCAACTCCATATCAATACCCTTCTTCTACTGCAACACCGACTACTGGACAAGCGTCAACCCCTTGGGGTCAGAGAAGCGCAGCGACAACTCCTCGCCAGGAATCCAGCAACACGACACTACCATCTCAGCTTCAAAACTTGACTCTACAACTTCCGTCTTCCTCTCAGCAACCTCGCGCACCAGATAACAGTAACATTGACAAAGGCCAAGCTGGCGACAACAACTTTGCTTCTCGAGGTATCTTAAGAACAAGGCCTACTACGACATCTTCGAAAGCGGGATCCTCTGGAAACAAGGTTACATTAACGACTAACTACTACAAATTTGTTAACCAGAAAAAGTTTGTCTTGTACCAACACCAAGTGGTCTTCAAACCCGAAACGAGCAACCGAGATCATTGCATAGCTGCCCTTAGAGCTTGGAACGCTAGCTTAACTCCTCAGATAAATTACATCTACAATGGAGCTGCCATCATGTATTCCAGCACTCCCGTCAAGGACATCACATTCTTCCACAGGGACTCTAATGGTAAATTCGAAGACGTCCATTTGTATATTCGGCTTGTCAAGGAAATTGAGCAAACTGACGAACCCTACCTGCAAGTTTACAATGTTCTGGTGAAGAAGCTTTGCCGAATGCTTCAGTTGAGCAAAATTAGAGACAAATTCTACGACCCCAACTTGTTGGTTTCTGTTCAGCAGTACAAACTGGATTTGTACCCAGGCTTCGCTCAAGCGATAGCAAATCACGATTCAGGACTGCTGCTCTGTGTGGACCCCATTTTCAAGGTCGTCAGGCAAGAAACTGTGCTGGAGAAAATCAACGAAATTAAAGCGTTTCATCGAGACAAGAGTCCGGAAATCTTACTGAAGCTAATGAAAGATGAATTCGTGGGAAAAATTGTGATGACCACCTATAAGCAGAAGACTTTCCGGGTCGACGACATAGATGTCAGCCAGAAACCAACAGATTCTTTCTGCAAATCTGGATCTGATGAAAAAATATCGTTCAAGCAATACTTCAAGTCCAGGTATGGTTCCATTGTTCAGTTTGACAATCAACCGATGTTAGTTTCGCATCCAACGAAATGGGAAGTGCGCCGAGGACGAACCGGGAATAAGTACCTCATCCCTGAACTTTGCCATGTGACTGGGCTTTCGGACGCAATGAGGGCCAACTTCCAATTGATGAGCGCTTTGAATGTTCACCTTCAAGCTCCACCGACCACTCGAGTAAAGTCCATCACCGATTTCGTGGGTAGAATTCATGCAAGCCCACAGGTAATTTGAATCTGGCAGTTTTTACAATTATTGCATGACATGTCTAATTCTCGGAACAGAGAAACTTTTTTTATAATTTCCATTCATGTGCTGCTTTTAGATCCGAGAAGAACTCGATAGATGGGGGTTAAATTTGGACAAGAATCTGCTTCGTTTGGAAGGAAGGCTGCTGTCCCCACAGGATGCCAATGTTTTGTTCAAAGATAAGCCAGTTACACCGAATGAAAAAGGAGATTTTACCCAAGCTTTTCGAGGTGAGATAGTTTTCCGATTATGTCCCTATTTTGCTCTTTCTTGCTACTATCCTACTGTAGAATTGTTGAAAGGAGTATGTTGAAACATTTCCCGTTGGTTTGTAATTGTAGGAACGAGTATGTTGCAAAGTGTCAATCTGAATAGATGGGCTGCCGTAGCGATTGAACGGGAAGAACGTGACTTCGAAAATATCGTGAGAGAGCTGCAAGGAGTTGCTCGTCCTATAAACTTCCAGGTGTCAAATCCACTTGTGACGTAAGTGTATAGTGCTCAAGTCACCTGTCCGAAGAACCACATTGATTATTCTGACAAATTATCACGAGTTAATTTATTTTCAGGAAATCCGTTCGCCCGACCGGATATCGAGGGAAAGAAATCTACAGGAAAGTCATTCAGGAAATCATGGCTAAGTACGGCAAAGAGGGGCTCCAGATGATATTTATCGTTTTACCCAACAAAACATTGGACAACTATGCCGCTGTGAAAGAAGCTTGTTATGGGGAATATGGCAGTAAGTTCATTTTCGCATATGAACTTGAACTGCATGATTAATATAAACACTTTGATTTTACCAGCTGGATTTTTATAGTTCTTTCGCAGTGTATGATTTCGAAGAATGTGAAGCACAGGAATCCCAAGTCGATCTGTACGAAAATTGCTATCCAGATGAATGCTAAGTTGGGAGGTGAACCTTGGGGACTCCAAATCCCGTTGAGCGTAAGTCAGCCATAATATGAGGCAATGGAAGGATGAAGTTGGTCTTGTTGCCATTGTTATGTTTCGAATTGATTGATAAATCCCTAAGGATACGATGTATGTCGGGTTTGATGTGTACCACTCTGCTGATCGGATGGGTCCCAGTATCGGTGCAATGGCAGCTACTATGAACAAATCAGCATCCAGGTACTACAGCAATATTCAGAGACACGCGACCTCGCAAGAGATTTCAGATAAAATTTTCTACCAACTTGCTGGTAAGGGCTATCTGCCGTCAAAGCAACCACTGACCTGTAATTTTCTCGTGCCAATTCGTATAATAATTTCAATTATGGCTTTAGGATGCCTGGTTGAATACAAGAGAATCAACGGCAAACTTCCTACTCGGATTTTATTTTATCGAGATGGTGTCGGAGAAGGGCAACTCGATACAGTTTTTAAAGTCGAGCTTTCTAATATACGTGTGAGTTCTTTATACGAACTTTCCAAGTTTGGTTTTGTTGATGCTGTGCCTAAATTACCAATTGAATTTGTTGCTTCCTAAGAAACACTTGACAGACCTGTACAAGGACCAGAATTCACAGATGCCCAGATTGGTGTTCATCGTTGTGACCAAGAGAATCAGCACCCGGTTTTTTGTGCAAGCTGGCCAGCATTTTGACAACCCTCGGCCAGGAACCATTGTAGATTCAGCTGTGACAAAGCCCGAATCGTGAGTCCTCATATTCATTGTCTAAAAGTTGGCTAGACTAGACGTTTCATTTTTCCTTGATTTTCCCTTTTTCAGATTGGACTTCTTCCTCGTATCCCAAGACACTCGCCAAGGAACAGTGAGTCCAACTCACTATAACATCTTGAGCGACGATGGCAGCTTACCCCTGGACAGAATTCAGTTGCTGACCTACAAACTTTGCTTCGGCTACTTCAACTGGTCTGGATCTCTCTCTGTTCCTGCCCCCTGCCAATATGCTCACAAATTGGCGTACTTGACTGGAATGATCAATCTCACAAAGCCCCAAGAAGGTCTGCAAAACAGATTGTATTATTTGTAATTGTAATCAATTCTGTTAGCCACTGCATTGATTTCCTAAGTGTAAGCGCATACTTTTTATTTAACATTCTGGTTGATGATGGGGTCAGATTTTATTTTATTTCAATGTGTTTTTGATTTTTTTAAACATGCAATGGGATTTGCAAATATATGTATACATTGGGTATTGATTGATTTTATTCGATTCAGTAGAACAGTATAATAAATGTGTTGGTTTTACTTGCTGACTTTCTCTAGATTTCACGATATGTTAGAAGGGGATCCATAGTTCCGGTGTAGTGTAGTACAGTGAATGTGTATCATATATATGTCTGACTGACTGACTACGTTCATTAGTGAAGAACGCTCGACCAATTTTGTTCTTTTCACCCCCTTAAAAGTACATTTGAGTTATCCTTGTGGAGGCGGCAAAAATGATTTTGTAAACAATTGACCATTCCGGGCGACTGTTTAATCTTCGATGTCATTTTCTAAATCTAAAATGTCTACGGATCTCGGCCAACAGGCAATTTCAGATAATTGCCGGTGATAAGTGATTAAGCTTCATTTGGAAGTGATATGGCTAGTATATAATAATTAAGGACATTTGCTGAGAACAGTGAGCAGGTTGATGGTGGAGGTTGGTAACGAACAACGAGTCCGTTATATCCGTATTGTTAATGTACACTTTCTTTATTATAATTTAATTGAGGACATCTGTGTTAAAAATGATGAATTGCACGATCAGACTGTCTTCAAGAAGGCTTCTCCGTCCGTGTGCATTTACCAGTGAAAACTCTTCGTTTTGGCGCTGCTTCATAGGAACTACTACAGCTGATCGGTTTAAATTCGGAGGAGCAGTGTCGCTGGCCAAGGGAACCAAGCTTTTCCACCAGTGCGATTGCATTTCTGGCCTCTTCAGAGATGTGCAAGTCGTGCGAACCATAAGAACGAGCGGGTTGTTGATGCAGAACAAAGTTATGCCGAACGAAAAGCCAGGACCCGAAGTGTCATCGAAATCTGAACTCCTGGAAAGTTCAGAGCAGGCAGCAACCGACAATTCGACAACTGAAGCTCAGCAATCTAGACCGCAACCGCTTTCGCGAAAAGCCCAATTGAAGCAAGCGATAAAAGACTATGGAGCGACCGTAATAATTTTTCACGTGACTATGTCACTGGGTTCTCTCGGATTTTTCTACATGTTGGTATCAAGGTGTGGACTAAGATTCGGTAACTTAAAAACTGTAATCCTTCATGTAAAACCTAATCCGTTTTTCCCTTTTTTACAGTGGGTTGGACGTGTTAGCACTTCTTGAAAGTTTCGGAGTTTCAAAGTCGGTGCTAGAGAGCAAAGTCACGCAAGGAGCAAGTACTTTCGTCGTTGCCTATGCCGTTCACAAGGTATTCGCTCCCGTCCGGATTACAATCACCTTGACTGCCGTTCCTTTTCTTGTGAAGTACCTTCGGCGAATTGGTTTCCTGAAAGCTGTGAAGCAGTGAATGCATGTTTGCTCATTTAAATTCATCTATGAAGTATTCAGTCAGTGACGCGTAGTAATGGGCAAACAAAATACGAACCATTCAGACTTAGCAGACATTGTCAAATTGTGTTTGATTGACAGAGGGATTTGATCATATTTTATGAACCTTTCGAACTTTTTTCAAGGATGTCTGTGAGAATTAATGCTCTCAGTCACAATTAAACTCCTTAGGTCGTGCGTTTTAACTTCATAGGCCTGTTTATTTTCCATGCTGTACGATGTAACAACATCAAATTTCAAAAGCTTTTACATTAAACGAGAACCAATATCTAAAACTGAAAAGCGGTTGTCAGTGAATCCAGTCATTATACAGTGGATCCACACCATTCGAACGCGTTTGTGAACATCTTGAGCCATGGAGATGCTTCTTGCATTTGTGGCTTGAGTGTTTCCGGGATCCATGGCCACTGGTAGGGCAGGACACAGCGTTCAGGATGAGGCATCATTGCCAAATGCCGACCATCTGCTGAGCATATTCCAGCGACACCATCTAAGTGAAAAAACAAATCAAGTTCGTTAATCTTTCAAGTAAAAATGAGCGGAACACGGTATGGTTCTTACGTTCGCTTCCATTAGGGTTCATTGGATATTCTTCTGTAGCTAAGCCTTCGTCATCTACGTAAGAAATAGCAATACATTTCTGTTTCTCCAACTGCGAGTAAACAGTGGGAGACTTGTATCTAAATCGGCCTAGAATGGAAAACACACATTTATTAGGAGAAGACTCTTGAGACAAGCTTATTTTTACAAGAACTAATCACAATCATACCTTCAGCGTGAGCGATCCAAACGCCCAGGCTCGAGTTTTCCATACCCTTCAACATGATGGCAGGCGATCTATTGATTTTAACAGTCGGGAAGCGAGATTCATATCGGTCAGATGCATTATGATCCAAGAAAACATCTGGAACTGAGGGTATATCTTCATCTTCTCTATTAGAGTTTTCAAGTCCAACCCATTGAAGTAGAGCCAAAAGCTGGCAGCCATTGCAAACTCCTAAACTGAAAGTATCTTTTCGGTCTCTGAACAAATTGAGTTGAGCTTTGACGTCCGGATCAAATAGGAAGCTGGCAGCCCAGCCCTTTGCTGATCCAAGCACATCTGCGAAAATAATGCGAATTTGAGAGTGCGAATTCAAGGCTAGAAACTTTGACACCCATATCACCGTAGACATATACCAGCATAGCTGAATCCTCCTGGGAAAATGATGCCACGGAATCTATCCAAAGTCACCTTCTTGCTGATGATGTCTTGCATGGTAACATCCCACACTTCGAAATTAGCCATGAAGAGCGCTGCAGCCATTTCCCGGTCTCCATTAGTTCCTTCTTCTCTTATGACAGCGACAACATGGCTGTTTACTGCAATCGAAAGCGGGAAAAATAACCAGCACGTTTGAGTAATACTGACTGACTTGTGGTCTTGGAGGTTGAAATATGCATAAACATTTGATTACCTGGAATATTTCGGTTGATCTTGATAGATGACGGGTCATAAGAAAGTCGGTACTGAGGTCCATTCCTCTTTTCGTAAGAATCAAACTCAGTTTTGACGCTGATCGGGTTAGCTTGTAGACGTTCAAGCTGGTAGCTTGTCTCTTCCCAACTTCTGAGCAAATCTACCATTGGCGCTTCAATGACTAAATCCCCTTGAACACTTATTTCAATTTTGGAGGCTGGTCCAAATCCTGTACTAACCCCTATCGGGTAACTTGGCAAGTTTGCGCGTTTGAGTTCGAATAGAGCCTTCTCAACATGCTTAGAGTCGATTTCCAGCACCCAACCAACTTCTTCAGCAAAGAGCACATCGAGTGCTGGATTATTTGCCTTGTGGGAAATGTCGACCTTCAAGCCACAATGCCCACCGAATGCCATCTCAAGCAAACACGTTACTAGACCGCCGTCACTGACATCATGTCCAGAAAGAATGTGTTGATCTGCAAAATTTCCCTGATCAGAATTGGTCATATGAATTCACATAATGTGCTTCTCAAAAGAAAAGTTACTTTTGATCAACTTTTGAGTTGTATTGAACGCGGCAGCGAAGAGTTCAGGGTTATCCAGATCTGGAACCTCATCTCCCAGTTGAGCAAAGCATTGAGCCAATGCAGTACCTCCTAAGCGGCTTTTTCCTCCAGATAGGTCGATGAAAATTAGCAAACCTTCTTGCCCGACTGAAGGAGCCTTCAGGTCAGGTGTCACGAGTTTTCGAATATCTGGGCAAGGGGCATATGACGAGACGACTAATGTGCCCGGTGCTTTGACGGTGTCTGTTCCCACTCTGGCAGCCATCGAAAGGGAATCTTTTCCACCGTCAATGGCGATGCCAAGTGTTCCCATCGTTTGACACATGGCTTCACATGCTTCGAGCAAAGCAGCGCCTTCACCAGGAAGCTTAGCAGCCCACATCCAGTTTCCACTGCATTTGACGTCCTACGAGAAGAATACTAGTTAGCATAAAAAATGTCTAACAAATGTTAGATGAAAGATAATATGTTTCACACCTTTAAGTCACTAATAGGAGCAAATACAAGATTAGTTAGGGACTCCGCTACTGTCATGCGAGCTCCAGCCGCTGGGTTCAGAAGGCCTTTAATTGGCTGTTCTCCAATAGCTGTGGCGGATCCAACCTGGACAAATCACAGAAATACAATCTTGAATTCCCCGCGAAAGGCATCAAAGTATGGGTTATTTTGTATTACATCTTCGAAGAAGGACAAGGCAATGGCCGCGAAGTCAGCTAACGGAGTGTGTAGTGGTCCCACGCATTGCTGTTGAGCCACAAGTCCAGTGACACATCTGTCAACTTTATTGGTCAGGTAGCGTTTGCTAGCGACAGACGGAAGTCTCAAGACTCGCTGCAGTGCCTCTGCCACCTGAAGATTCTCTGGTAGCCTCAAGGGTTGCAAAACTGCCTTGTATTTATCCATTTTGAAAGTTTTTTGTGGCATTTTGCCCAACACAAATTCCAAGTCTAAGTTTACAGGATTCTTCTCATTTAAAATCTCCTCAAGTTCTGCGGCAGTCAGTTTTGCAGCTCCAGTTTGCTCAACTTTACGCTCCGATAAAACAACCTGCACCAGAATGCAAGTTAATATTATTACGTGCATATTTTCAGTGGTAAATTTGATCGTAAGGAGAGGGGCTTGTCAAAAAATTGCTACCTTTCCATTACCGGTTACAACGCCGACGAAGTTCACAGGACATCTTTCTCGCTGTGAAATTTTCTCTAGAAGTTCGACATCCTTTTCTCTGCATAAAATTGCGTCGCTTTCTTGGTATTCAGCTCCCCAGAGCTCCAAGGTATTGATGGTAGGGTCTCCCAGTTGAAACTTGGAGGTGAAAATGACAGCTCCTTGTGGTTCGGCGATCTCCTTCAAGACATTTCCTACAACATTCGATTTGATTAACTGAGAGCATTTGTGTATCGTGGTACCACTTGTGACAGCAACCTACCATTTCCACCAGCTCCCTGGTCGTGGATACTACAGATGGGATTGCGGTCTCCCAGTTCTACGCAAGCTCGAATAACTCGATTGAGCTTTTGTTCCATTTCAGCATCACCTCTCTGAACGGCATTGAAGTCCAGTTGTGCTGAATTGTCCCCTTGGACCTATAAATGCAGTTGAAGTTGACATGTATAACTTAGCTTTCCAGGAAATGTAACGTAAATGGTAGCAGGGGTCATTTCGATATTATTACCTGAACGGAACTTGCAGAACCGCCTCCAACTCCAATCCTGTAAATAGGACCTCCTATCTTGACAACCTGCATGCCGACTTCCGGCGTTTCTTTGTCAACAAACTCGGCATCCATAGAGCCAATTCCTCCACTGAACATGATAGGCTTGATGTATTCACGACGTTCCGTTTCCGAACCAGGTAATAACATTCCGAAGGACCGAGCGAACCCGGATAGAACAGGCTCTCCGAATTTGTTACCATAGTCACTAGCTCCGTTACTGGCTTCGACGGCAATTTCCACTGCAGGGGCAAAGTTAGAAGGATATGTCAGGGAGGGATCTTCCCAAGGGAGACTATATCCGGGAATCAGCAGATTTCCAAAAGAGTAGCCGGCGGTGCCAGCAATGACGTGGCCACCCCGACCTACTCCTTGGACATCCCGAATTCTTCCTCCAGTTCCAGTAGTTGCACCACTGCAAGTAGATTTACCATTAAAAAGAAACCGTCGATTTAAATGATTAAGTTTTTTATTGTACCTGAATGGAGCAACTCCAGTGGGAAAGTTGTGGGTTTCCGCAGTAAAGATTATGTGACGCTTTCCGGATTCAAGGTGAAAGGAGCTCGACTCTGATACATCTTTTGGCAAAAACTTTGTAATGTCGTAGCCAACAATGGCGCTGCTATTGTCACTGAATTTGATAACGTTGTTCTGGTTGGTGGTTGCCTGAGTGTCTCCGACCAATTCGATCAAGGATTTTGGATGAACTTGACCGTCAACTATCATCTCTCCCTTGAAGCCAAAATAAGCACGTTTATTATAATTATATTACCAGTGCAAGGTTAGCATCATGTCATAGTCATATGTGTACTTCTGCGTGGTTTGAGCATACCTTAAAAAACCAATGGCGACTGTGTTCACTGTTGGACTGAGCCAGGTCGAAGCATTCGACACTTGTTGGATTGCGCTGGAGCTTATTTCGAAACAGTTCGGTATAGTAGTCCAGATCCCAATCGTCGAACGCCAGACCTGAATGATAAGAAAAATGGCATGAACATGTTCTTTGACATGGTTACAAATTGATCGGCTCCTTTATGCTATACGTAGTAGCTGGACATACCCAAATGGTCATTGACTTGCTCTAAAGCCTTGCGACCCTCTTTCATAATGTCGACTTCGTACCAGTCATCTGGACGCTTATCTGTCGCAAAGCTTGTCAATGGCTCTTTGTAGCGGCATTGTGTCATCCGATCGTGTAAGAGCGTCTCAATCTGATGGCAACAACCAAACAACTCATGTTAGCTTTTTATTTCACTGCGCTTCTGCGCCTGTTATCTGTTGGAGCGATTGGGGTCTCGAATGTGAAGGTCGGCGCTTCTAGTTTGTTGAGAGCAAATTTTGTCTTACTTTGGGTTCTATGTCCGCAATTGAAGCTGCGTCGCTGACGTCAAACTTGATCAAGTAGCGCACACTGCATTCAACCCGAGTCACTTTTTTCAGGCCAATGGCGTGAAAGATGGAAACGGAGTTAGTGGAAAAAGCCGTTGAGAAGTTTAATCTAGAAACAAGATTTGCCAATTACATATCAGTGAATAGGCTATTCAAGCCAAGCATCCGACAAAGAGCCTATCTGTCTGTTGCTCGAAGTAGGAGCACAATGGTAAAGTCGCCGAATTTCGGAGCAGATGAGGGCTTACCGCGGACCGACTTCCACAAGAAGCGAGTTGTTTGCCAGGTTGATGGGAAGTCTGGAGCAGTCGGTCAAGGAATCGGGATTGAGCACATTGGAAAGTACCCATCGGATTTGGAGTATTTCTTTGTCCTTGAGGTTTTCTTGTACTTCGACGTAGAAGCAGCATTCAGTGACGACATCCTTGACAGGAACCGAGGATGCTTTGGCGATGGCGGCCTTCTTCTCGACTGCAGCGCTGGGGCTCAGTCCGGGCGACTTATAGAAGCGGATGACTTGCACCATTTCGAAGCTTGGTCGAGCCAAACAGCGGTTATGAACACAATCAACAATCACTTACCAACTAACAGAGTCTGATGACAGTGAGTAGAAGTAGTAGCAGAAAATTAAGAGATGCTGAACTTCAGCAGTTCCAGGGCGGACTGGCTCCAACACATCTTGAGTGTTTTCATGACATTCGATACAAAGAATTAAGAAAGATGACGACTGATTAGGAGACGAGATTCCAAAAGCACGTGACAAAACACACCCCTTCCAGCTATTCCAGCGGCTGTTGAGCAGTTCCATGTGATGAGAAATCCAGCAAGCAAGTTATCTCCCCACCCATCGCCCATCTAATCAGCCTTCAACCAGCACAACAAAAACAATGTAAGATGCCAGAGGGCATCACCACCACGTAACGTGCATCTACAAGTCAGCTCAATAGATTTCAGTATTTCAAACTTGATTACACATGATACGATCATTCCACCTCTCGCACTCACAATCTCTCTTATCATTTTTCCATTCCTTAAGCGTCAACACAAGAAATTCGTCCAAGGTTTTAGGGACTTCAACTGCGAATGCATGTTACGTCAGTTTGGGACAAGTTTCTGCACACGTGATGGCGCTAGGCGCTATCGTTGGGATTACATCCGCTTGGCCAGTAAATTCTGCCTACTGCAGCAGTCTGTTGCATAAATATTGGCGAATCGTAACGGATTAAATTTCGCAAGGATCTGCACAACAGTTATAGATCCTTTCACGATCTTCCCCCACCCCGATCTTGATTTCCGTCACAAGAAGCAACCGCTTCTGTCAGGTGAGGAGGTGAGGGAGCTGCAAAACAAGTGTGTGTTTGGTCAAACATCCATGTACCGAAGGCAATAGCTCTTCTTAAACGCTTGTTACGTAATAGCAGACAACAACTAGAGTACATCTAGACGATTGGCGCTAGGAATGCTCAACTCTAGTCAATCGAACTGGTAGGACAGTAAATATTCATGCGCCGTCCACTGGAAATTCGGCCTAATTAATCCAGTTTACGTGGTGAACAACTTTACATGATTGTGGGTGTCTACTTACTGATGTAATGTTATGCAACCAAGCTTGTCCTACCTTTAGCTGCAATCTAATGCCCAGCAAGTTCAAATTATCGTAAATTTAGCCCTTTGGAAGTACGTTTGATCGCCTTCATGTGGATAACCCAACCTGTCGCATGTCGCAGAGTTAACGGGACCAACATTGGATCGACTTCTAAACAATTACAGATTTAATGTCAATGCCAGTTTTGCCTTTCAAGTCCTAAAAGTGTAAAAAGTCTATTCTGCTACGAATCGAGAATGCTAGATTTACTTGGGCGACTTTTGAAGACTGTCAACTGTAAGTTGCCAATTACTGATTCATTCAGCGTTACTTCCGAAATTTGCTACAGGAGTTTGAGTACTTGATTGTTGACCCTTGAGCGTTGGTGACTGCCTTGGCCCTAGAATGACTGCTATCCATAAAACAACATCATAGATGCAATGAATCCACTAATTAATGATAAATGTCGTTACAAATTGTATCTCTATAGTGAGTTCTTCGTATCTTCAAACGTAAATATTTATATGCTCGCACGCGTTTCACAGGGTGTACATATGCAAAGACACACAGCGCTACATATGTATGCATTATATGACGAAGTTCCGTTCCTATACTGTTTTGCGAAAGGTGTATGCTATATGTTTCACTGATGGAGGGAACTTTGACTGGATGATTCCTTGTCAGATTCGCCGTTATTCAATGTTGCGAGGGTTGATGTCCAAAAACGGTGCGAAGAGTGGACGTCAGCATATACACGGCAGTCCTTAAGTTTTTACTGCAGAAATATGCAGTTGTGAACATTTCCAGATCTCAAAGTGAATTGGTACAACTTCCGGTCAAAGTTGTTACATCATTTAGCAACTCATCAGAACAACTTGGTCGTAAGTCTTAATCCAATTTCATTCGACATTTACGTAGTGTCTTCGGCTATAAAACACATTTACGGATTTCTTCGTCTACTGGACTTCAGTGTCAGGTCGATCAGCTGTGATTTGTTCTAAGGCAGCAGAAATGGCTGGGAACTTGTCATAGGTTCACAATTCTATTCCTATAGCCCAAAATAATAAAGAATCAGCATGTAGACGCTTGGTATTCTAATGTCAAATGTAATCTAGTATGGATTTTTAATATGTTATTGGATTCTTTATGCAGGATCGGCGCGATAACTGACAACTGAAGATTCTAGTGCCACTGTCCATTCGAATTGGTCGGACCACGGAACATCCTTTGGTGGTAATGGTCAATTAGATACCCCTTGATACGTGTGTTCGTGTTAAGTGCCTCACAAGTGTCGTTCAACGTCTTGTATTTTATCAAACATCATGGCTGAGGATCAAGATCAAGATTTCTCTAAGCTGTCGCTAGAGGATAGATGCTTACATAAGGTAAATCACGTCATTAAATTGCTCATAATGTGGAAAGAACTAGTAAATGATCATCATGGTTCAATTTTTCTCAAGTCGTGGAAAGCCCGTGTGCATGGTTATGAGGAACTCATAAAGGTCCTCAAGAAAATCGATGATGAAAAAGCCCCAGAATGGAACAAGTTTGGTAGCATCGTCCGCAAGTTGCCACTGGACTCGAACGCTGCTGCACTGGAGAAGGGTTTGGAAGCAACTCTTGTATTTATGGAAAATGCATCCTTGGCCCAGAAATTGGTTGCGGAAGTCATGAGTGGCGTAGTTGCAAAGTGTATCATTGCCGCTAAGGCAAGAAGCAAAGAACTTGCCGCTGAAATCTCCTTGATGTGTATTGAAATCGAGAAGTATGAGACGGTTCAAGAAGAGCTAATGAAAGGAATGGATCACAAGAACCCGAAGATAGTGGCGGGATGCATAGCCATTATCACCCAAGCCTGTCGGTAATGCAAAATTAAAATTTTGATGATATGTACCTACTAACCTACTTTATAAAGCTAATCGAAATTCTTCATCTTTTAAAGATTATTTGGCCCTAAAGTAATGAACCTGAAGAATTTACTGAAGAAGGCCCTGCCTTTAATAGAAGACCGAGACAAAGGCGTACGTGATGAAATAAAGAAGCTCACTGTTGAGTTATACCATTGGTTAGGACCCGGACTTAAGGTTCAGCTGTCAAGTTTGAAGCCAGTGGTGGTATGTAAAAGAGTTTCTTAATCTATACTGGTGTAACTGGAACGAATGTAATTGTATTACTACGTTTTTAGCTTCAAGAATTGGAAGCTGAGTTTTCCAAGTTGGAAGGAAAACCCCAAGCGCAGAAATTTTTACGTTCCGAGCAAGCCAAGAAAGAGCGAATGGCTGCTGAGGGGGTCAGCGATGAAGTCGAAGGTTCATATTTTTTCATGATTCAGCCCGTTGAAGTAATTGGCATGTTTTTACTGATAAATATTTGTGTTACAGAAGGTGGCGATGCCGCGGAAGCGCCAGTACAAGAAATAGACCCATTTGACTTGCTCGATCCTGTGGATATCCTGTCCAAGCTACCGAAGGACTTCATAGAGAAGACTGAGGCGAAAAAATGGCAGGAGAGAAAAGAGGCAATGGAAGCTTTGGACAAATTGGTTGTTGAAAACCCAAAACTCGAGGCGGGGGACTACGGCGACGTCGTTAGAGCGCTGAAGCGCATAATCGGAAAAGATTCAAATGTCGTTGTCGTCGCTATTGCTGGAAAATGCTTAGCCGGGCTTGCGAATGGATTAAAGAAGAAGTTCTCCCCATATGCTGCATCTTGTGTTGGGACAGTCTTGGAAAAGTTCAAAGAAAAAAAGGCTAACGTTGTTGCAGTCATGCGAGATGCAATAGACGCATGCTTCCTTGCGGTAAATTTCCAATTACTCACATTCAACTGTTGCATACCCAGTTCATCATTCATTTCATTTCAACAGACTTCACTGGAACAAATTCAAGAAGATGTCATCGCATCCCTTCAAAGCAAGAACCCAGCAGTTAAAATTGAAACTGGCGCATTCTTAGCCCGAGCTTTTGCGAAAACACCTCACAAGACGATCACTGATAAGAAGTTTATGAAACCATTTTTCGCATCACTGATGACGAACATAGGAGAATCTGGTAAGGATTGTTGTCGAGATCAAAATTGCGAAACTACGTAGTTTTGTCAGCCCCACCCTACTTCAGATATTAACTGTGAACTTATTCGTGCAGATCCGGGCGTCCGTGATGCTGCGTGCGAAGCTTTGGGCGTGGCGTTGAAAGCAGCGGGAGAGAAAATCATGAATCCAGTACTGGCTGAAATTGAACCAATCAAACTGCAGAAGGTACGAAAGGCGTCAGTTAGTGGAGGTACAATTGTCGGTAACGCTTAATGACTTCACGTCGTATAACTTTCTTAAATTTGCAGATCAAAGATTTTGCAAAGACAGCCGTTATTACTGCTCCGAAGCCGCCTCCAGCAGCCAAACCGGCTGCTAAACCAGCAGCGCCTTCGAAGCCGGAAGCTCAGAGTAAGACCGGGACTTCGGGACCAGCAAAGAAGGGCGTATCGCCGAATAAACCAAAAGCTGTTGTCCGGAAGCCTGTTGACAAGAGGGAGTCGAAGTCGCCGAGCGTGGAGGATCTGTTGGAGCAGAAACCTGCTGTGCCAATTGAGAACCGTAAGAAATTAGAAAATTCGCTCAAAATTGAACCTTCTCCAGTTTTAATTGGCGTGTTTGGTGTTTCAGACGATCCAAATAAGCGTATCGATATAATTTCTCACCTCACGCCACAGTTAATAGATAGCCTATCTGATAAAAACTGGAAAACTCGCGAGGAAGCTTTGGATAAATTGTCCGCCATTATCAGCAGTGCCAAAAATATTCAACCGAATCTGGGAGACTTGCCGAACTCTTTAGCTGAACGCCTACAAGACTCTAACAGAAATTTGTCGGCAAATGCCTTCTTGGTCTGTCAAAATTTAGGAACCGTGCTCGGACCATATTGTAAACAGCATTTACCAGCCTTGCTGCCTAATATGCTTTCTGGACTCTCCGATGCGAAAGTAAGTACTTTTTTATGCTCCACATCTTCTAAAACACAGTTAAACACTGCCATCGCTTCTGTTTCAGCCAACAATACGGAACACGGTGATAGCCTGCATCAACATCTGGGCTGAAAATGCAGGAATAAAAGAGGTTTTCCAACGTGAATTTATTGCGGATGCACTTAAAGCAGGCAATCCATACTTACGACAAGAACTTTTCCAGTGGTTGGCCATTAGACTACCTGAATGTAAGACACCCGTCAGTATTGTTTGCATGATCTGCATCAAGGTGTTTAGACTATTCTTATATTGTTTCAGTGAAAACTGTGAATAAGGAGGATCTCGGTGCCTGCCTCCCGCATCTGTACGCATGCATTGAAGATCGTAACCCAGAAGTTCGGCGAAGGGCTCAAGACGTTATTCTACCATTCATGATACAGCTGGGATTCGACACAATGTCACGGGCTACTTCTAGGTTGAAGGTAGGTTGTCATTGGTTTTTTTAGGAAATGTAAACCTTATTTTTAAACATCTAACGCATCAAATTTTGGACGAATTGTAGCCGTCTTCAAAGACAGCAATACAAGCCTTGCTTGATAAATCACGAGCGAACTTACCTGCCAAGCCCTCTTCGGCACCAGCTTCAAAAATAGCTGCAAAATCTGCGACGGTTACGAAACCTGTTGTCTCCAAGCAATCACAGGACATTGCTACAGTGCAAATTGGATCAAACGGATTAGAGGAGAAAAATAGGGTAAATGGTAACCATTCACGTGAGCTTCTTGAAGATGAAATGGCTAAATGTCAACATTGGTGTTTTAGACTGTGGAAAATCCCAAAATAAACGGTGTAAAGTGCAGGCAGTCAACTTTTGCCAAGGCAAGCAGCCCGAATGACAGTAACAATGGAGATCAACCTTCCCCAGTGAATGGACATGAAAGGTGTGACACCGCAATTAGGACTTTTTTATTTTTTCAAATTTTAACAAAATTACAGATGGAAATTCTTCTGTTTCATAGAATGTCTCCTGGCGAGTCGCCTCCACACTCCAACATCAATGTCAGGAGAGACACTTATTCAAATATAAACACAGGTTATATTGGTCAGCAGAATGTAACGAATGTTCAGGAACTGACAAGGTAAATTAAGGGCGGATATCAGTTCTTGGTTTGCACTTATGCTTGGCTTCAACGAAAAGTTTCATCCATGTGTTTTTCATGTCATACAGACAGATATTACCGCCTCAGTATCAAATTAATTACGAATCGATTGATAACATGTTTGGATCTGAAGATTTGCTCCCAATGCCTCCATTGCATTTGTTGGACACCAACATCGAGCAAATCTTGAAAGAGGTTCCTGTGAACCTACCCGTTAGAAGGTATGCCTCGTTACTGACTGAAGAAGATTTAAAAAAATATTGTGAAAGCTGGATCAAGACTTGAATTTTATAGGAACCCCTCAACAACAGTGACTACTATACCGCCCAGCGGGACAGTAGTTGTTCCACCTGCAGGTCAGCAAGCTGTGGATCTTGTTATTTCGCAAGTTGGAAATCCAGACATGAGAGCCAGTGTGGAAGCTATCGTGCAAATTGAGCAAACTCTGTTAGACCCCGAAACTTCGGCCGTAAGTTCATTTCCAACATCATGTAAGTGCTTTCAATGTATATATCATCATTATCATACCGTTCATCTACTTCTAGGTACTGAATGGCAAAACTGACCACCTACTGAGCATTGTGACGATGCAATTACGAAAGCTTCAACCCATGCTTTGCTCTTGCCCTCCTGAGAAAGTTCCGGACATGAATCAACTGTACCGTTGTATAGTTCAGTTACTCCAAACTGTATGTAACTTTACAAACCCTCGAATTTGCGCAGATAGTCCTCTAATTTTGTCTTTGTAACCACCTTGTAGCTCTACAAGCAAGGATCGTCTGAACTCGTTTCAAGATGCACGAAAAATACTGTGAGGGAACTGATCTTTCACCTCTTGTCCCTAATCATCGATAGCAACATCACGGTATTACCTGACGCTGCGTTCATTACCAGGACAGTCAATGTATTGGTGGTACGTATCATCGAAAATTCAGATCCAAATGCTGTAGTTTGGTGAGTTCTTGAATTTCTAAGATTCTGTATAGGTCAGTTTTTCGAGCGTATTGTATCAAAATATTGTTTATAGTGGTTTGATCCGTCTCCTGAATGACACTTTACAAATGAAAAACAATCCAAGATTGTTGGAGCTCGTAATGAAGTGTCAGTGGAAATTACTGAAGCAGTTTGCCGAATGGGGTCAGAACGCAGCTTATGTGTTTGATCTGGATGCCATAATAAGAGAGTTCCATGCTTTCATCAAGCTCAACCCGTTCATCGGACCAAACGCAATGAAGGATTTGACTCCCATCAAGACAATGAAGACCATTTTACATGCATTAGTGATGCAAGTCGGGAGCGAAGAAATCATGTCAAGTCTATCAAAAATGCCAGATTTACAAGGCTCCGAGACTGAAGTATACATCAGCAAACTAGTTCACAGGGAGTTTACAAAAAAGAACATTCCTTGTGATCCTAGCAGTATCTAAATTTCGAATTGGAAGTTGCTTGATAATTAACACTACTTACCCGAGCATATTAGCTTTCGTTTTTCTTCTAGTTCAACATAATAATAACGAACCTGAATAAGTATTAACATTGTGTACTCAAACGTTATACGAAACTTGTGAACATTAAAGCTACGAGTTTAATCGATTTCATAAAATGGGAATGATCATCAATATTTTTTAGTGAGTTGAAGAGCTTTTCTTCTTAAGTCAGGACGTGTTCTATTCTCTACGGATACTGCACTCATGAAGTTGCTTTTTTCTTTGGTCTAGGTTTATCAGGATGAACAAGTTTGTCAGGGTACGGGAGAAGATTTAATTTGGCCAAGAAAGTTTTCATTTCTTGTATGTATTCTTCTGGGTGGTGATGCAAGTGGCTGACATGAGGAGAGTTTTCCCAAGCTTTCAGATAAACCTGCGTCAAAGTCAAACCGATACATGTAACGTAATTTAAAAAAGCTGATGAATTTCGCAAAAGATTGCGCTTAGATGAATTGATTACCTTGATTCCTGAAGCTTCCCATCTATTGATCACTCTTTGGATGCCGGACATTGTCCCAACTGGATCGTCAAGAGAGCACAAGAATAGCGCAGGAGATTTGATTATATTGTTGTGAAACATTTGACTAGATGCCAAGTAATGTTTCGTTGCAGCTTCGTGGAAGCAAGACATGTGCCCTCTGGGAACCAAAATAACATTTTGATGTGATATTTGCTCCGAGGAATGCAGAATGAAATTGAAGTAGTTAGATCTTGAACTTACCTAACGTATGCCCCCAGACTAGACTGCAGAAAAGGATTTCTTGGGAAAACAGCTTTGGGAAGGCCGATAGGAATACCTTCAAAGTCGACGACACTATCCCAAATTTGACCCACAACTCGGTCGATGAAAGGTTGATACTTTTGAGGATCCTCTTCAATGATCTTGAGGGCTTCGCCCCATAGATAGCCACCAACGGAAAACCCATGCAGCATGGCAGATTTGTATTGGTCGTTGTAGCTTACGAAAGACAGCAAGTCCTTGGCAATCAGCTGTTGATAGTTTTATCAATTATCCCAAACTCATGTACAGTCGCAAAGAGTTCGAAAGATTCTGAAACTACCTGAGTTCCTTTGACGGGCCAAAGCAATTGCCAGGGAGTAGTCGTAACGACGAGGACATCACATCCTTGATCGAGATAAAATTGAGCGTACTTCATAACGTGTTTCCGCTTGGACATGAGCCAGCACAGAAGTATTGTTAGCGGACGAGATTCGTTCGTGTCATTAGTTTTCGCTAGACTGTTGATCCCAGCATGTGAGTGTGCCAAGAACCCTTTAGGAGAATTTGTGATCAACTCCAGATTCCTGGTTACCCGTTTCGATGACACCTGTCGTAGTTGCTGCTTATAAAGGCTCATGTTCGCCATCACGGGAGTCAGCATCTGCAAGAGTGTCATCATTCATCATTATTTTGTCGACCCGTTAAACATAATAATGCACACAGGCTAACAAGATGGAATTGTAAAGGAAATAAGCCAAGTACGTACCTTTTTACAGGAATTCAATTTGGCGGGAGCCCTCCAGGCGGGACTCATACAGAATTTGGTGAAAATCATGATATTGAGACGGCTAAGGGACCAGCGTTGTGGTGAACACGAATGAAAAGGTTGCGTGAAATTGCGTGAATAGAGAGCATATATATAATTGCACTTTTTGATTGGCGTAGTTTTGCGAGAAGGTAAAAGGTGAGAAGAGTTGTGGACTGTGGACGTTGTTAGATCCGTGACCGTCTCTCCTCAACTGATTCGCACATTGAGTCCAAAGTGCTTTATGTGTGAGCTAGACGCAGTGGATTGGCAACAGATAATTGAGTATTTCCCACCGTCGACGCATCCTTCAAGGTGGCAATTAAGTTGGCACGCATGCACTGCAAACACGTTCCATCTGACACTGGATGCCTTCAGTTGGAGTTGAATAGGAGTAATTTGGCCAGCGTAGCTTATATTGTTTGGTTGTTGTAGAGATTTAGAGCGGATTGCACGAGTTAAAGGCTAACACAACAACGAGTCTAGCGTTAGGAAGCGGTGAGAACCACAAGTTGATATCTGAACGCAAGCAGGAATATCCTTTTTACGAATAAATCGACAGCGTGTTGCGAATTTAAGTTACTTTGGATGAAGGCGAAACATTATTTACAGAAAGCTAAGTAAATTAAGGTCAGCCGCGATCACAGACAGTCACCTGAGTGAGTGATGAGCTGACCGATGAGGCGAATAAGAGTTGTTGCCAATGCCGGTGTGACCGTGACTTGGGTCTGGCTTTGAGAACGCCCTGCTGTTTTCTGCGGGGAATGCTGCTTAATAAATGTAACATGCTCATTCACTCAGAGAGGCTTTCAGACACAGTCTAGCAGCAACTCACTTGCTCACATGCCGGACAGTTGAGTGTGGTGGTTTTGCTCCTCACTACATTAAAGACACGGGCTTTCTGCAACCGCCGTACAGCTGACGTCTGGAAGCCGGCTCGGGGCGGCGTTCAGTTTCGCAAAACAATTATCTAGTTGGTTGTCGGATCGAATTGCAATCTCACCTCTTTGTTCACCTGTGCAAGTCATATCACTGATCTTGCCGACAGCAATTTATCATTGTTTCTTATCACCCCAAGAAGCCACTTTTGATGTAAAGTTTAGTGGTGTCCATGAGATGCCTATTGTTTATCAATTAACTTTGAAATGTCTTCAAATTATCATTTCCAGAGATGGTCGGCAGCACATGTGTAGCGTAGCTAGTTTCCTTCCGCTAATAATTCAGCATTTGGGCCACATCGTGTCGATCCTGATACATGCATATCGAACGGACACCGTTCCCAACCTTCAACTCGCTTCCCCCTTTTCTCTATTCTGCTCTCTTCAACTTTATACTTTTCTTTCCTGACTCATGCAAAACCAACGAAAACGCATGACACCGTCTGATAGCTCAGGCTTTCCTGCCTTTGCTATATATTTTCTAGCGTTTCTGAGCCGCTTGCTAGCCAAAGCCGCTGCACAATCGGTGCGATGTTTACTCCCACATTCCCACATGTTTCCAGTTCCAGTATGACAACAACTTCTGTACACTTCCGATCTGATTGACTCTCGGTTTCCTTCTACCTTTCTGTCCAACAACTTGATAGCACCACTGACTGCTTTCGTTACTATTTTTTCTTGTGCACCTGTCATAATAGTCAATCAGTGTACTTGCTGGTGCTTACTACACTTATTCAAGTCTATCCTCATAGCTGTTGAATCGATCGCAAAACTCGGTTTATCAAGTTCTGTTTCATTCATCGCCGTATTTTCCTGCCAAGTCAAGGACTACATGGCGTCGAGACTTTGGGTAGTAAAGTAAATTGGCGACCAAGCTTGGCAAGTCTATTCCTCAAAGCACACTTAGGATTCTGCGAAACTGCATTATTTCGAGAACGCGGTAACCCGCTGCTAACATTCGCTGGAGGCATGTCACGAGGCTCAACCTTTCGAGATGCTGGATAATAGCCTTTTTTGCTGGAGTCTTTGTAGGATTTTTTGGCTCGTCAGTTTTGCTAAATTCGCACGACCATACCCAAGGTGAGAATGCCGGCAAAAACTGGTAGCTGAGGCGAATCTACCTGATACCTAATTGATAAGTTTTACAAGTGCTCTTTCTGGAATTCCCCTCTCCTCTTTTTTATTCTCATTATGATCATCATACATATCGAAGCTCATCGAGTTCTTTTTTTCAGTGTCTTTCTTCAGATCGGTTCATCCTGGAACTTCCTTGGGCAACAACAATGGCGCCTTATCCGTCGACCCCACCACAAGTCCATTACGGGGGAAGATTTCGTCGCAAATTAAATCAAAGGCAGAAGCAGTAAAGATCTTTGATCCTGCAAGCGTGAGTATTCGAAGCGACTAACATGTGCGTTGAAACTATGTGAATTAATTCCATAATGGTTTCAGAGATCCCTGGAAATATGCGAAACCCTTCAAGTGGCAATAGTTTGCGCCGGTTCGAATTCCAGCAGGTCTTTCGTAACCCTTATCAAGTCAATGCTTTTCTACAGAAAAAATCCCATACGTCTTCACCTGATTGTCGACGCAACTGCAAGTGTAGTTCTGAAAACTTTATTTGAAACATGGAACATCCCACAAAGTATGCCATTATCTGCGATGCTAAATTAGCAAAAGATAGCAAATAACCGACATGTTTTTGTCCAAAGTGGAGGTTCTATACTATTCGGCGGATGACGTTATTAAGGAAATCCAGTGGATCCCGAACAAGCACTATTCTGGAGTTTACGGTTTGCTAAAGCTGACTCTCTCAAAAGCTTTGCCGCTGGATCTTGAAAGGGTACTTGTGCTCGATACGGACGTGACCTTTGCAACTGACATTGCCCAACTGTGGATGTATTTTGAAAGAATGAATGACAATCAGGCAAGCAAAATTGAAAGAATTGTCAATCTGTCATTAGTTGTATTAAATTATACATGTGCCATTTAACCACACTTCTAACTGTAGGCACTTGGATTGGTCGAAAACCAGAGCGATTGGTATTTGGGGAAATTATGGAAAAATCATCGGCCTTGGCCAGCAGTTGGAAGAGGCTTTAACACAGGTTCGACATGACTGCTTTCTAATTTAGTTAGTATACTCGCAAATTTCGCGTTTTGAAAACCAACTAACCAAGAATTGAAATTCTAGGTGTTATTTTGATGGATGTCTCAAAACTGCGGCGGATGAACTGGGTTCACTTGTGGCGAATGGTAGCTGAGCGAGAGTTAGAAACCATGTTATCTACTTCATTGGCGGACCAGGACATTTTTAATGCAGTGATTTATCAGTATCCGAATCTATTGTATGAATTGCCGTGTCAGTGGAACGTCCAATTATCTGATAACACAAGAAGTGAGCACTGTTACACTCAAGTATCTGATCTAAAGGTGAGTACTGTAAAATACGTCTTTTGTCCATCAATGCCTTGATGAAGGAATCATGGATTAGCTGCAGGTGCAGGAAGAAGTTTCTCCAAAACGTAGAAACTCACGTTGAAAGGTTGAACTTTTAGATAATCCATTGGAATTCGCCGAAAAAGCTTGGAGTCAAAAACAAGCATGCTGAGTTCTTTCGGAATCTGCATTTAACGTTCTTGGAATACGATGGCAATCTACTCCGCCGAGAGCTATTTGGATGTGTGAATTCGTCGCGACGATTTCCACCACAAGATGTCTCTGAGCAGGCAAGTGGACGTCTGCAAGTAACGCGCAACGTTTTCAACAATCGTCAGTTTTTAAAGTTTTGAATCTTCTTTCTTCAGGTCATCGAAGATGATCCATGCTACGACCTCCGGCTCATAAGAAATACCGTTTACAGAACCCACCTGTTTTATTTTGACTTTGAACACAAGTCCAGGGAACACGACGTAACTTTGGTAGCTCAGCTGTCAATGGATCGATTGCAAATGATTGAATCATTAGCTAGTCACTGGGAAGGTAAATTGATTTCTTCATTACATATTTGTAATCAGTCAGTAAATTGTAATTGGAGATAAGAGCTGCTGGACTTAAAGAACCTTTAATACCTTTTTGATCTTTTGGTTATAAATTTCAGGTCCCATAAGCTTAGCGTTATATGTGTCCGATGCTGAAGCCCATCAATTCTTCAGCTACGTTCAAGAATGTGAGGTTTTGATGGAACGGAGAAATATTGGCTATCATATTGTGTACAAAGAAGGGGTAAATAAAATTGGTTATATTTTTAGGGTTATAGCGAAAAATCGACACGTTGCTGACTTGTTGTTTTGGCATTTGCAGACAATGTACCCAGTGAATTATCTTCGAAATGTAGCGCTTCGACAAGTGAAGACGCCCTACGTGTTTTTACTGGATATTGACTTTCTCCCGATGCTCGGCATGTACTCTTACCTTCTGAAGACAATACAAGCAATGCAACTTGACGACGGGCGCAAGGTGTTCATTTTTCTAATGACTGCTTCTATCTGCTACTCTACGTTTTTGCTTAATCGGGAGGCTAACCCGCTAACCTTGTTAAATAACCTTAAATTCATTCCTCGTTTTTTGCGTGTACAGGCATTGGTGATACCCGCGTTTGAATCACTCCGATATCGGCTCAAGTTTCCGGAAAGTAAGGCGGAGCTACTGAAGATGCTAGATGTTGGGGATATTTTCACCTTCCGGTTTCACGTTTGGGCAAGAGGTCACGCAGCTACAAATTTTCCCAAGTGGAGATCGGCAGTTACACCTTACAAGGTATATATTAACGCCTAAATTAAAGTGTGGCTAAACTATTAGTTGATTGTCCGTTTATTTGTCCTGTCCAGGTGAACTGGGAACCTGACTTCGAACCTTACGTTGTGGTGCGTCGAGATATACCGGAATTTGATAGGCGGTTTGCAGGTTTTGGCTGGAATAAGGTTTCTCACATTATGGAATTGCAAGCCCAAGGGTACCAATTCGTGGTTCTGCCAAATGCTTTCGTGGTTCATATGCCGCATGCTCCTAGTCTGGATGTTTCAAAATATCGAACAAATCTTTTGTACAAAAGGTACGGGACATTCCGAGTTGAGAGCCCAGACTCTGAGAAGGCTGACACTAAATACTGATTAATTTAATTCAACTTTGTTGGTTGATAGATGCCTGGATTCTTTGAAGCGGGAATTTATAGGAGATATGGCAAAAAAGTACGGCGCTGTATTCGGAAGTGATAATGACGGAAGGATTCGATCATGAGATTTTATTATTTTTTTTATAAAAACAGTGCTTCCTCTTTAACTTTGTAACGCCAGTTTGAAGTAAAGCTAGTTGCAGTTCGTAGAAGACGATATAGATAAAATTACTTGAATTCGACTTTGACTGCAATGAAAGTCAGTTAGCTTGAGTTCCAGTTTCGTGGGAGCTATTCATGGTGGTGTTTGTGTTCGTACTTTGATTTTTGAGAAAAATCGCAAGCACAAAAGATTTGGACGCAGGTAAATTTGGTGCGGTGGATGGAGGTTTGTTGTTTGAATCTGGACAAAAGGAAGTGGGAGTCAGAGTATTTTTTGTAGTTGGTCTGGAAGCTGCGGCGCATAAAGAAAGAATGCTGGAAGGTAAAGGTTGTAAAGAAGGCAGAAGGAACTTGGGATGACTGGATTGAAGCGATTGGAACACTTTGGGACTTGCTGACTGAGATTGGGCAACAAAGGAAGGAATGAGAGACTTGAAACGGTGAGACGGTGAATTGAATGTTACGTTGTTAAGATGCGGGACGGAATACGTAGAGACGAGATGATGATTGTTGGGACAGGAAACAAAAGACGAGTTGGAGTTTAGAGGGTATAATAGTAGAATGCGGCGAGGGAGCCACGGAAAGGAAGGGAAGAAAAGGATGGGTGGGGCGGCTGAGTCCTGGTCTCGGCATCCTGTCTGTGATGGGAATCCTGGGCACTGGCAACGAGAGGATGCTCCGTTCCTTGCTGCATAAGGAACCAACAAGACGCACGTTAATAAGGACTGAAACTCTGCATTAACGCAATCATCGACTCAGACTCGGCTGGCACAAAAAATAAAGTTTCTGCTCCGCTGGCCAGGAATTTCCGGTCGCATAAGGAAAATCAAAGGAAGTCACTTGTTCCCAGGAGCACAAAAAAGACTGCTGCTGCCTCCTCCCTTGTGCTTCTTCGCCCTTATCCGGTCTTCTTCTTCGTCTTCCGAACCTTCGGCGCCCACCGACCACAACAACAATCATTTCATTCCCATCCTCAAAACTACAACTTATACGCAGCAGACAGATTCGGCCACGCAATACTCACCGCTTCACATCATCTGCAACTTGCACCTCAAAAGTTTACCTGTCCATTGTAGTAATGTTTCCATGGAAATAAAATGGTCTCTTCAGGTATTCTCCGAAACTGCAGTATTGGGCTCTCAGTAACGGCAGCCCTCTGGACTGTGCGCCTATATGCGAAAAAATGTTTTAGCTGCTCAAAGGGCTCAAGTAATTTTTATTTCATTTATACTAATTGCTTCGATAAGCAAGTAAGTGACTTCTAAATGTACAGCCGCGGCTCGCGCTTCTAGTCAGAATTAGATTCAAAAGCCAGGAACAATTAGCCATGTAATCAGAACGCTATGTGAAAGAATGAAGATTTTTAGCTTTTTGAGGTTTGAGGATGGCGGAAGTGTTTAACGGTGTAAATGCAACGCTTCCTTCAATGGCGCTTCCATGTCTGTTTGTTTGTTAAAAATTACTGATCTTGCGGTGAGTTATGGCCTGACAGCAAGCAACTGACTGAATAAACCGTGCAGGTCTTTAGACTCCGTCGGTGTTATGTTTGCTGGTTTCCAGGTGTCCAGCAGTGGGTTTCGTTGGTTGGTGATATCAACGTGTTGTGATTCTAGAGTGCAATCGAGCGGCCCATAAAGTTGATCAATTTAAGATTGGCATCACTAAGCGTAAGTAGGGTGGATAACAGGAAGCAGGGCAGCGATTGCGATATAAAGGCAACGAGTGAAGTAGCGAATTGAGGAGAGACATGAGTTGAAGCGCGAGCGAGTGCGTAAGCGAGTAAGCTAATAGCGCTTTGCGTTGTCTTGGTGAACGATACAGCAAAGAACGGTGCGCGAAGCGAATGGAGGGATTGCGCGAGGAGGAAATCAAAATTAGTTACGACCACAAATGAAGAGACGCTTCTGACTTTATATATACTTGTCTCCTGCATCATGTATCACAAAGGCAAGAATAAGAAGAGCAAAGTTGTGAAGTAGGAAGTAAATGAAGAGTTTTTGCAAAGCCAAGTGAAACTGTTTGAGCGCGGCAACTAAAGATTAGCAGCTTGGTACAAAGTGGTGTAGTACATGTGTTTGTGCCTTTTCTCAAAAGACATGTAGCTGATGCTGGAAAGACATGTACTTTATCACATTCATTGAAAAGACCTTTACTACATGTCATCGACGGATGTAGTAAATGTCTTTTAAAAGTTTTCGGGGTTGCACAGGGTCAAAATATTAAGCTTTTATGTTTTCGAGGCCATGGGACGGTGGGGAACTACTTCGGCCATAGTCTGACCATGGGATATCGATTTTGAATAAGGGGAACTATTTTTAATTGACGATTAACGCTAATTTTGGGGCAACTTGAGACGCCAAATCGAATGGCCGTTACAAAAGTGATTCCGCACAGTTCTCCGGCACATATCCTACATGTGTTGCACACACTTCCGATATGTGACACCCTGTGATATCCTACATGTCATCTAACATGTAGTACACCACTTTGTACCAAGCTGATTAGAGGCAGATCCTACGCACAGCAAAGCGCCACCACCGGAAGGCCTGCGAATTCGAACGCTGTTGCTAACAACATGAAACAGAAATAGCAGTTCGCACAACTGACACACATTCGACATTCTCTAGGAAGTCTGAGACTTTCAACGAATTAGGAAATCAAACTAGGGCAAAATACAAAATGCACAACATACCTGGCACATGAATTTTCAGATTATTGTCTTGCAGCCTAGTTTTTAGTTTCTTGTGCTACTCGCACTACATATATAATTTTTGATCTGGTAACATAAGCAAAGACAGGTGTTGTCGAGTCAGAAGTCACGCCAGGTAAAGCTAATTCAAACCTATCTACGTTACCTTGCAAATTCCTACAATATTTGTAATCGAAGGAACTTCATTCAGACGAAACTGGCGACCTCTGAGCTTCACCAGGCAGTTCCATTCAATCAAGTAGAAAAAGTTCACCTGAAAACAACCTGTTGCTCGCATTTCTAAATTCTGTATCCCAGCTCGGCAGCAGTTCCAGTTTCATTAGTCTGTCAGTAGAAGAGAACGAAAAACTTGGAGCCTTGACAGTTAGTAAAAGTAAAATTCCATGCAAACGACAACTTGATTAAACAATAGATTGTAGAAGCTGGAACAGGAAGTTAGAGGAAAGAGAAAGCATATAACAGACGGATGTTTGTTTTGTCAAGAAGCTCATAAACCTAATGAAGCAAGCCTATGTTACACATCAAAACATTCTAACGCAAGTCAGTGCTTTGAGGAGACGATGTTTATCATCGGTTTTGTTTGTAGGTTATGAACGTAATGCAATAATAATGGGAATGTAAATTGATTTCCGCGATGGTGACACATTGTAGCGACTTCCATTGCGAAACATAAGTTGTGTTCAAATGAGCAGAGCTTGAGCAAAGCAAAGAAATACGTTTGTGTTTTAATTTGAAATACATCTGGAGCTGTTTCTGCTAAACTCGATGGGACATGGATCGAAAGGATGAAAAGGTGAAGATGCGCAACCTTCGGCATTCTGCAGGTGGAAATGGCCAATACAGTTGCAGAGCTCGGAATGTGATGCTGACCCGACCGGGGATAGATTGCGATTCTTCTGATCAGGAAACAACTTTAGGCTCGTTCCAAGTTTGGGGTAGGCCGCGGAGTGGAGTAAAATGGCAAGCCTTCTTATTTGCGAGACGTTGTGCTGGTGTGAATGGGGAAATGGCATGTTTTGTTGTTGTGTTGCATATTATATACACTGACTATGACTGCGCAAGGTATTGCTGGCTGCTGTTTCTGCGGGCAAATGGTAACGCGAACAGCTTGAGCGTTGCATCATCTTACGCACTTGCCTCCTTCCTTCCTGACTGATACTTTTATTACGAGACAAGTCAAGTAAGTTGGGCGCTTTGCGTCCATTGTAAATTGTGTAATAAACTGACGGAGCTCAACTTCTCGACGGCGGACTGACTGACTGAGTGAGTAAGTGAGCTAAAGGCTTCTTCAGCTTCCTTGCTCCGCTCTTCCTGTATTTTCGTCTCTTTCCTCGCCTTCTTTTCTGTATTCTTGGCCTCTTGCAAGATTCGTGTGTTTATTCAAGAAGAGTGTCCCGAACCGACAGCACCACAGCCTCGCGCTCCCACCCGCGCACAACTTTTACTAGCTTCTTAGGCCTCTGTGAACGCGTATCCACATTTCGCCGCCAACCCACGACTCCTTGACACGACCCTTATTACCGCATACACTTCCAGACGACTTCTCCGATTGCGGCATGACTACGCTCTTCGCTGTTTTCGTGACGCCACTCCGAAATCCCCAGTGAATGGGTTTCCCAGTGTCCGACCAGTTCCGCTCATGCAGTGCTCCGCTTCCAGCGTCCTCACGGGCAGTGCTTGACCACAAAAATACAAGCTCCCAC
>JAQGBJ010000853.1:0-30628 GCA_034698345.1 Sphaeridia pumilis | reverse complement strand
CTTATGTCGTTAATCTAACAACGTGTTAATCAAAAGTCTCTTGCATCTCAAGTCCAGTTAATCTGAAGTCCATATAATCATATGTCCGGTGGATCTGGAGTCGAATTAATCTTACGTCGTTAATCTTGAATATCGTTAATCTAACGTCGTTAATCTTAAGTCACCAAATCATCCGCAGCAGGTACACACGTGTACACAGTCCTACAATTTGCAACACCCTCCTTGCATAACTTCTATATATATAACAAGAATACCAACTTCCTTTTCTCCCTCTCTTTTTAAACCCAGTAACACACATTCCACCCATTCAATGAGCACACCTTCCTTCAAGCCTCTTATGCACATGTTCCCATACTGAGACTGAGACACACAGATAAGGAAGCAAATTCGCAGTATTTTCCACCCCCGCCGAATCATGTCAAACATTTGCCCTCTCCACAGATTCCAGCCACCTGTCCTCATCTCACCTTGTCTTGTCCTCACATCAAAAAATCCCCGTCCGTCATCCAGCCCAACAAGCTTATACTTTATATACACGCAGTAATTACGTTACCTTCCAGCAGCCGCCAAGCCAAATGGCAAATAAATCATGTCAACGACAAAATGCATGCAGCAATTACATGAGAAGGAGAGTGCACTTGAATTGGGCTTGCAAAAAAAGTTAACATGCCTTGTAATCAGTTCTCAGGGATTAAAAACAACCATAAAATCATTTCCATATCCTTCTTCTTTTCAAGCCCATTAAATCGAGTAAAAAGTCTCCTTCCCCACGACCTTGCCACTTCGACTTGTCTCATGTGACTCTGCCCACAGTGCCACTTTAGCAGTAGATTTATACGCATGCCTTCCAGTCGACAGCAGCAGCTCGTCTTCACTCAAAGTTACAATTCGCAGCCCAAGTATGCATATATTCCTTCCTTATTCCTTCCCAACAGGTAAACGGCGGCGCTCCCCTCATTTAGTCAATCAGTTTAGCTGATAAACAACAAGGATAATGTGCAACTCAACTAACGCTCATCCAAGCTTCACTTCATGCTTGAGTAGCATCCTCGTTTAATCCACAACCTTCCTTATAGCTTTTGCTGATACATCATAAAGTACACACACTTGCACTGTCCCACCTCCAACTTTTCGTATTATAGTTCATCCCATTTACCTGGCGTACATAGCGCACATGGTCAGGCACTTTGACGTGAGCAGCACTACTTACGGCTCGTATGCTTCCCAAACTAAAATACTTTAGAAACCATCCCACCTGTCACTGTCACACCTCTTTCCATTTTGCAACACATTTGTCTTCAGTCTTCGCCAACCTTTTAGCAGCCTTCATTCCCTGCAAACCTCCGCACAACCAACTCAACCTCGCAATTCGCTAAAGACTTCCTTTTCACTTCCTCGCCGCCAAGCCCTTACAGTCCCAAACTTGAAAAACTCTTGCTGACAAACACGTTTAATTCCCTGTTTATAGCTCATTCTCAATATACTCTTAAAGCATTTGTACAAAAGTTTCGTTTCATCAAAACACTAATATTCTCCCATGCTTCACCAATAATGCTCATGACTTTACGCTCCATCCGTCCGCTTCAAAACGCATCAACTCCAGCTCATCTCATCCAACTTCCTCCTAGCTCTCACTTCTTAAACAATGTTCACTTATCCTAACAACTACTTCCGTTTTTAACTCTACGTACTACGTATGTACTAGTCACTCAGACCTCAGCAATCAAACATTACTTTTCCTTTACCTCGACGCCAGGAGTCCATTTAAGATTATTCGCTCACCTGAAAAAAAAAGAATTTTGTTACACTCACATTTGAAACATTTCCCAAATACAATGTTGCATCTTGCATCAGCTAACGACAACTGTCTCGGAAGGTCATTAAAACAACTCATCTTTCAAGCTTTCGAGAATATTTTCCGTAGTGCAACTTCAGATTAAAAAACTAGAAGCGACGAACATGGTTTCGCTAACATGCTCTTTCACGTCGGTACACCACTAAAAACATTTTCGTCCCCTGCTCAATGACGACATTGACATATAATTGCCATTTGCCATTTTTTGCTAATTTTTCCTCAATTACAACAGTGCACGCCCTCTACAAATACCCAGAGACAAGCCCTACCTAATGCCCTCCTCACAAAGGTTTGTGACACGATCCCGCTTTCCTTAACGACCATGCATACGGAGAAAAGCCAACTCTATTGTGTACATACAGTGACATTTGAACTTTCATCCTACATGCCTTCAACTCGGCCAAGAAAACAAGTTGCCAAAAGGAGCTTCACGACGCTCACTACTTTTCTCCTACCTGTCCTCCGCATTAGAAACAATTATTCGCAACCACCACCTTCAACTTTGTCAGTTCGCCACACCACTTTTCCCGCATTCAAACTTATTGCGGAACACGCTGAAAGAGAGAAAGCAAGTCGATACCATACACACAAGCATACAAGAAAGAAAAGACTAAAGCCCACATGCAAGCGTATATCCACAGAACCAAGGAACGTGTACACACATTCAATATGTGTGTGTGCGCCCAAGGCTGCATATAAAGTTGGGCAAGTAGAAACAAAGTTTGTCCTCCCGTTCTTTCTCTGCGTCCGACGACTCGAGTTCTCGATTCCAATAAGCCAAGCCAACCCACAGCCACGGCAACAGAGGCTCCCGCATCTTCCATGTTTCACAAAATAAGTTTGCAACTTTCTCCAGCTCGTGTTACCTTTTATGCTCGGCTCCAGCTGCTCCTCCTGCTCCTCTTTTTCTTCTCCCTTTCCGTCTCCACACTACTTCCACGAACCATGACTTTCTCCTTCCGTCGCCCTCCACTTACTTACTTATCCATTTTCTTTATCTCCGCCACGAATACTCGGCCCCTTTGCCGCCACCACTCCTGTCACACCAGAATATGTACATTTTTCCATACCATCCACCTCAACAACAACTCACACACAAAAGTCGCCCAGCTATTCCCCTCCATGCTCTTTCCCATCCACCGAGCAAAAAGCCGTCTGTCTTCCTCCCGTCCTGTACGTGTTCATGCCATGGAAAGTCAAAAACAAGTCGCCTTCTTTCCAGCCCACAGGAGCTTCGTCTTCGTCGTCATCAAACTTGATCCTGCAAAACTGCCTTCTTCTCTACCTTATAGTCATCCGTCCTCTCCTATATTCTACCGATTCTGTCTGTATATAGAGCAGGGTAAAAAGGAATGTATTAGAGCAACTCGAGGCTCCCCCCCCCGCCCACCACCACCGACACGCCGCCACGTACCCAAGAGATGGATCATAAACCTCAAAACTTCTTTCACCTCAATTCGCTCCCTCTCTTTCTCTCCTAAATTTCATTCTCATCCTCCTCTCTTTGCTTGCACTTCCAACTTACTTTCTCCCCCTCCCCCCAAAACAGCACCTCGTAAATAGCAGCTTCGTCCTCACCTGCCGTAACAACCTCCACCAAGCAAGCAAACGACGACTTAAATACCAATCTGAAGTAGAGCAAAATCCAAAATCATGACAAGTCAGTCAGTCAGTGCTGATGTATACATCGGTTTGAATCTTGAATGATGCAAACGTTCCAACTTTTGTATACACAGCGTCTTTCCATCGAGCCACCAAAAGGCGCGCGGAACTTTCTCTGCCATTCCATCATGCAGAGTCAGCCAGCCTCAGTGTATATACACACACAAGAGTAAACCAAAGTCATTATTAGAATAACACCATATAATGCTCCAACAATCTTCCCAAGCTTGACTTCCACCTATTCTTTCTTCCCGCTCCTTTCTTTCCTTCCTTGTTCCTTCTTGCTCTTCTTCTTTTTCTTCTTCTTCTTGTTAGCTGCCGCAACTTTCTCGGTTGCTAATTCTCCTGCTTCACACTCTTTCACTCTTGCAGCCGCCACAGCCGCACTCCTCTACTTTCTTTCCTTAACTTTTGCCCTCTCTACGACGACGACCATCTCGGTCGTCTCCTTCCCGTTCCATCCACACTTAACTTTTTCCCACTTATGCCTCGGCTCTCGCTCTCTCTTTCTTTTCCTTTCTCTCTTCCGCGTCTTCTTTCCTTTTCCCGTTACCGCAGTCAGGGACAATAGATCCTTTAACCTCCCTCTCACACTGATATTCTTACCATTTCCTTCTTTATTCCCCCAACTTTTCCACTTGTTCTCTACCTATTCACTTTCCCCATTTACATGCATCCTTCATGATCTCCGCAAGCCACGCCATTCTTCGCCCCTCCTCCTTTATCTCCTCCTCGCCCTTTCCTTCCCAATACTTGCCACCCGTCTCGCCTTCCAGTCTCCGCACCATCAACTCGACTTACCAGCTTTCTCCAACACATATCACCAGCCTCCTTCCATCTACAATCAACCAAACCAACAAAACACTCCATTTCCTCTCTTCCCAACAAAACAACGACAATTTCAAATACAACCCCGCTCCTTCCCAATCAAACTTTCTTCCCACGTTCTCGTCCGCTTCAGTTCTCAAAAAATAATAATAATTTTAATCTCCCACCCACATCCTTTCCCTGTCCATGACCATGCAAGCACCAACCAAAACGATTTCAAATCTGCTTTCTATCCTCATAGCCTCATGATGCTCAAGCACCCTTTCTATACTTTCGCCATCTCCCGCTCTTTTGGATCCTCCAACTCCTGAGGATCCTGGAGAATCCACCAACGACCGCTCCACATACAGTGAGCGCTAACGCGAGCCACAACATCCAATTCTTCTTCCTCCGACTACCCAAACTTTGTTACAAAATATCGACCACCACCACATCCAGACATGTATAAACTTCTTCCACTTCTTCTTCCTTTCCTTCCACCAGACTCTCCTCCCAACATTTCTCCACGAGACTAAAACTAAAACATGTTATATACCGTCACATGGACTCGGAATCCCCAACAGAATCCAGCCAGCCAAACCTTTTCCTTGCTCCAAGCAAGTCACCACGGCATAATCTCCTTCTTTTCTACTTTGTCCCCCCCCCACCACCGCCTCCAATCTTTCTTACTTACTTTTCGCCTCAAGCCCAACAAGAACAAGGGCCGCGACGGATGGATACTTTCCCATATATATACCATCACATCACACACTCGCTCAAAGAACCAACACATAAAAGTCGGCAAAAAGAGATATCGAGTCAAGACTCCCACCATCATCACAGCATCCCGACGAATCATCAGCCGGCGACTCCAAATTTCCGGTCCTTCGCGACCTACCACCGAAACATGCCTTCTTATATAATATCTGGATATTCCATCTTCTTCTTTCCAACTTTCACCCACTCGCTCGTATTCTTCCTTGCCGCCTCTCTCTCTCTTTCTCTCTCTGCCTTTTCTTTCTTCCATTGATCTTCTCCTCCGCGCACACGTCTTTAACCCGACCGTCCAATGTCTTAGCCCTTCTCCTTTCCAACACAAATATCCAGCCACCCAAACAGCCAGCCAGCCAGCCAGCAGACGGATATTTAACCACTTTCACACAAACACCGCATCAGGAGCGCGGTAGTGAGGACTCGCAGCTTTTTCCCACCCATCCATACAAAATCATGATGCCAAATGCAAACCACCTCTGTCTCTGCTCCTATATACAATATCTCTACGGATCTCCATCGGCAAATACACAACTGCCCTTATACTTTCTACGTCATTTGCTTTCTTTCACAACCTCGACTCGGAGCAGTCACTCAGCCAAAAATTGTAACTCCCTAACGCCAACATTACAGCAGCAGGAATCCTATAATATGTACTCCATTCCATCCACTCCAACCCTGTAGTCATTCAGCTTCTTCAAATCGCCCGACTTCTTTTTCTGCCATATTCTACCCGCATTCCCCTTCATTGATGTACCACACCGCTCTCGTCACATGACGTTTTCAACATGTCAGCCCCGCACTCGCCAAACATTCTTCACCAAGGCTTTTTTATTTCCCACTCAACATCAACAACAACAACTCTTTCCCTTTTTCCTTCATTACAGCCTTATACACTCCCGATTTACCTGCAATCCCTCTTTCTTGATCCACAATTACCCTGAATAGAACAATCTCAACATTTACCTCTTGTACATATCCGTCAAGCACAAAATTGCCGGCTAACCAGCGCCAATCATCCTAATCAACACTAGATAGCGCTTCGATCAACACATTTCAACTCTGAGAACATATTCACTTATTCCGCCGCCAATCCCAAAAGGGTCTGCACCCTTTTCCAGCCGACCAGCCTAACCAGCCAACCCCGAAGAATCTCACAGCTTTACTTTCAATCAAATCAGCGAGCGATCCCCATTAATTTCATCATTGGATCCAACTCTTTTCGGGCCTCACACAGCTTCCAACAAGGTTCCGAAAAGACAAACAACCAGACTTGAGACAATCCTTCCAACTTGATGCATGAACCGTCCAAACAACGTAGACCGTCATTTCGATTCACTCTCCTCCCATCTTCGTCCATTACTTATGAATTTTAACTAATGTCCATTCTCGGGCAAACTTTTCCGCCATGACCATTTATCCCCTTCTTGTTCCCAGCCCACCTATCCCACGCTCCATTATCGTAAGCTCATGGATTATTCTGCTTTCTCCAGTCTGACCACACTCCCGCCGATTCACCAACTCACTCACTCTCAGTAAGACCCTCGACAAAAAGAGGCGAAAAACATACAACGCTTCCCTCACTTTACCAAACAACTGTTCATTTTTCTCCCCTCATCACCGAGTCAGCAAGGAGACACTAAAAGTTTCCCTCATAAACTTGAATCCATTTCCCATCAATCCAGTCCATTCCCCCTTCTTCGCCTCCTTCATCCAGCTCACAGCTCAAGTGAGTCAGTCAAACCCAGTTCGATGAGGTGTTGTCTGTATAGGTAAATGTTCCGGCACCGACCATCCCTTCTTCCGATCACTCAGACAGTCATCCATCCATCTCCCACCCATTTCCCCCAAACAACAACCGTTTCTGCCCTAGCGGGCATTTTACTTGTCCCATCGGTCCACCGGCTTCATCCTACATACAGACAGACACACATGTAAGTACAGGACACTCCGAACTTGAATGACACAATTTTTCACCCCTCATTCAACAACCCAACTTCCATCCCCTCGCAAACGATAAGCAATCGAACAAGCCCAATAAGCCACCTATAAGGGAATCGGACCCTCGTCTACAACAACTGTCCCATTCTGTTTTATTCATTTTGTGGTACAGCAATGGCTAATAATAAAATATGGCCAGTCCAGCGAAAAATGGTTCCCTGCTCCTAGTCCAACTACCCTTTCTACATACTGCATCCTTTGTTCATTCCTACAAGTTGTATTTTATTTATGCTTGCTTCAACCTTATAAAACTGCAATGGCCGTTTTCTGAAACACTCGAATCAGCAATGACGCTCCTATGCTTTCTGTTCAACAACTTGCTTTTATTTTTCCATTCCAAAGCTCGTAAATTCAATTTTAATTCCAGTTATTCATCGCTCTGTAAAGGAGACTTGGTTGATGACCAGATGTACAATCTACCAGCCCCCCCCCCCGCAAGACCATTTCCAAACATCCAAGCACAATACGGCTCAAGTGAAGTGACCTACTAAAATGTTTCACCACTCAACAAATATTAGCTGTTGTAGAAAGGCCGTATAGTCGACACATTTGCCAAAAAGTCTCCATACAATGACATCTATCTAGACATCATTCGGACCGTCTGAATGGCTGAGCTCAACATACTTAGGCATTCACCTTGCTTCCTCAATGCCATTTGTTGTTGACATTCCCTCTAGTCACGCTTCAAGTCTGTCTCCAATATGCCTCATACGCCTCATCCCATTCCATCCGTCCTATTCTCTTCCTCACTTTCCGCTCTTCCAACCACCTATGGAGCCTCCCATACGATAAATTTAACGATATTGTATCGATCCAACATTGCCAACTATTACACATTCATCCCTACACATATATCACAACTTTCACTTGCTCCTTCTCTACCACCGCAGCCGCGAACCGCCAAAACCGCAACTTCACCATGCACACATATTCTCCAGTCACTCAAACTCCGCATTGCTCCCTTACATTACATAATTTGCCATTATCACACTCATCAGTTTTATTATTAAAGTCAGTACATATGTTGCTTTCTCCATTCCACACAGCAGCACACAATTTTTTTCCACTGCAATGTAGTAGCGTCAATTTTCAATATGCTACCCGGGTGGCAGCTTGTCCAGGCGTAAATTGTATTACTTTAAATTACTCTCATTATGACATATTACTTTCTGGTGGACATGCGACAATTGAATCAATTTACCTGAATTAAACTTGTTCACGCTTGCTTCTGAAGTATATACAGTAGGCGGAACATGAACAGCGCGTGCCTTGCCCTTATCGCCAAAACAACCGCAAATTGATTGCTATAATTTTTAAATTCGACTTGTTACTCAACTGCATACATACATTATAAACACACAGTTATGATTGTCGATAATTCACATCAAGTTCTTCATAAAACGATCTCAGAGAGCTTTGATTCCAACAACTCATCATTTAGATATTCATGCTCATCCATACATATGCAATCATGGTCCTGTATTCTCTTCCGAATAACTTCTCACCTGTCCTCCATTGCATGTAAGGCCCACCTTCAATTCGCAATGGCAAATCGCCCTTGGTTGTCTACAATGTACTTTACTGTATACAGAACTAAAACATGAAACGCAGTTTCATCAATTAAAACCCCTTGTATTTCCTATACTCCATTATCCAATCAACCGACTCATAATTGCACTGGAAGAGATACATACAGTGAACTAGACAGAGAACAACGTTTAATTTCGAAACCCGGTCCAGCAACTGTACAACTAATGGGAGCCAAATTTCAACTAAATTTGAACAAATCAATGTTACAGTATTTTGGTGTCAGTTTCCTGAACGTTTCGTCAAAAAGAAGCACTCGAGCAATATTTCGGGGGCACAATTACCACACTCTGCTTCGATAGAAGATATTCTTCTCAATAATTGAAAGTCATTTGAACCAAATTGAAACTCCTTATTCGGTTGTAGCTCCTAATCGACATTACACAAAACAATTCGTCATTAATCTCCTTGCAAAGCTTCTGGACACGAGAAATGACGTGCACCTCAAAAGTCTTTCCTTCAAGCAACCATAAAGTTCCTCTCTAACAAATGATCTACTCCTACACAATCCAACGAGATCAGTGGAAGCGACTTCATATTCGCATCAATCAATTGATCGCCACATCCCACTAATCCACACTCAATCATCATCCATGACACCGACGGCCAACGACACATCCTCACCTCATTTCCTTCCTGTCCTTCACTTAATCACCTTGTTTAGTCAATTTCAATTACCCACCCGCCGCTCCGTGCTCCACTATATTTCGGCGGCTCCATATTCATTCCTATCGGTACTTTTGACACAATTCATCATTACAATTTTGCATCAGCCCTCCTCACAGTTCATCTAATCGTCACCACCACAAATACCGGAAGACACTCCAACCGAAAATTACGATACAATCACATTTCTACTTTAAGCATCCGTCGCATCCTCACGTTTCACATAATTGAATTGTCTCCCGCGTAATTGCCAATTCAAATTATAGCCCCACAATTATTCCTTAACAATCTACCATTTCTTTCCATTGCAATCAAGGCGCCGCCATCTATATACATTTCCAAATCATCATTCATACATAACCTTGCACCCGAATCTAACAACCGCCAACTTTTCCAATTTCCCCAGCTCCCAAAGATGCATATACATTTTCTTTCTTTCCTTTGACTTCTCAGTCCCTTGGTAGCCTTCCGATGTTCACTGAAAATGCCTACTCGGCTCCAACTTTGATGCTCCATCGCTTCATTTCGTCTCAATCGCCCACATCCCTTCCATCTCATTTAACTTGCAGCCAACAACAAAGCGTCATTGACTGAAAGGAAGCAGCGTCGTCGCTTCCAAACAAGCGAACCCATTTCATCACCTCACAAAGATCATCGCGTGCTCCATGCAAAACTCGACAACAATTAGCACACGAGCAAACAAACACATTATCCACTTTGTTCCCCTTGCCTGAGTTCAAATCCACCACACAAACTGTGCTTTACATTTCACCTTCCTGAATCCATCTTTCCATCTAATCCTCAGCCACCCTCGATTTCGACTCCGCCATTTACGTCATCCTCTTCTTTCCATTTTTCCCATGGAGCAATGATACGCAAAGCGTCTGGGAATCCTTCCATGCACCACAAATCTATGCAACAACCCTTTGATCTCCACAGAAGCCAACAACGTAGCTCCACCCCCCCACCTTTCCTCTCATAACAGAACAATCAATCTCAAGAGCAAAACAGGAGCAAAGACCACCAACAACAATTCCGCCTGTCATCACTTCCACTTGCCACTGTCAATTTTGTCATCAACTCACCACACTCTTTATCCTCAAGCAAAAAACATTTCTGCCGAATTCCCTTCAACTCTTTCACATAATTCAATTCAAAATCACGCCATGTAACCCAACAAACTTCCAACAAAAGCTCATCCCGTACACGTATCCCTACCAAGACATGAGCCAATTTTATGCTTACATGAATTCGCTCTGGATGTTTCCTGGGTTCCCATAATTTTGTTTCTCTACAAATTATTAACACGATACCCCTTCAAAGGCCACAACAATACAAACAAGATCACGAGAGACGTTCAGAGCTGCCCTCATTTTCTTCATTCTGTTACACCAACGTAATTATTTATGCAGCATACTTATATTGTCGTCATGCTCTTGTAGAATTTTCAACCTGTGTTCATATATACAAGCCCCGTTCCGTTTGCTTGCTTTGCTTCCTCAACACGTCAGCATTGTGAATGGCGAAAAATTTCTTTTGCTGTCAAAATGACCGTCCGATAACAACAGTTTGTCGTGTTCCAAACGATAAAGATGTCTTGCTTTCCTTACCTGAAATTAAGAACATTACATTATAGATTTCAATTTATTTATCCCAGCGCCAAAAATTCAGACTGGAGTTTAGGAGAGAGAATTTGCAATACACAACAACGAGATTTGAGTTTCGCTGGCTGCAATATTAATGGAACTTGATTACTGTAAAGTAAATCAGAACAGCCGCAACAAAAATTGTGTACCAACAAAAATCACCTCAGTCAAATGCTTAAATGATACGAGCTCTGATTGTCTTCTTTGTATCTCATTCCCACTGCTACCTTCAATCAAATCATATCACACACACTACAAGAACCGCATTAAAAATCACATTCTCCTGTCATCCTCACGTCATCCCCGCTCTACATCTTTACAAATTTCTTTTCAGTCACTCACAACGTCATCCCCCACCACCGACCGACAATCCCTTTTATCCTTTTTTTCAGCTCTAATCACACTCTGCGGTTCACATACAAACAAACATCCGTCACTTCAACCAAGTCCACGTCGTCTTCGTCATTCCCATTACATGCCCTACTGCTACACTTTTCATTAATTTCATCATCAACGTCACAACATTATCATTCGCCTACGCACCACCTGACCCTTCAAACTTGAAACATTTCGCCACCCTCGGCCTCCGTCCGACTGTCCAATTCGCCATTTTCTTATCATTATCTGCCCACGTCACAAACTACTTTACTGCTCCTTCTTTCAGCACCGACTCCAACAACAATTTCTTATTTAGGCCCAAAGTCGCAAATGAGCCTCTACCGTTACGGGTCCAAATTTTCCAGAAGCGTCGCTTGTTTTTAACAACCCGTCATAAAGATAACTAAACCAACAAATTCCCAACCTATCCCAACAAACTCCTTGCAACTAGAAATGTCATTCCGTCGTCGTCCTTCTTGCTTTCCCAGAACTCGTCAGATTTCCGTCATAAATCCATCTCCCTTCCGACCTCACCCTACAACATCTCCGTTTAGCGTCAACCGAATCACTGTAACCAAACAAAGGGCTCGTTTGTCCTCCTGGACTTTCCGCCATCGAAACTAAAGTCAATCACTTACTCGAGTCCAGCAATGAGCTCCTGCATCACTATCCACTTCCTTTCCGAAATTTCCCTGAATCCACTGCGCCTATTTTCGAGACACCCGAGAACTTACCGGACCCTTCATCGGTCCACGTCCATAATTGCCTCACTGCTATCAACAGCCCACGTAAGTGACGATGCAGCAGCATTCTCTGAAACACTCAAAGCAAACACCAACCAGCACCCTCAAACCTAACTGCTCTTCACACTGTCCGTCAAACGTACAGCGCAATCAAAATTAGCCGTAACCAAACTACATTAGACATTGTCGCAACTTGCTTCGGTACTTGCGTATAGCTAATAGCACCAAGACATTTTCCTTGGAAACTCCGTCACAGTCCTCTACTCTACGAGTGCCCGTCTCGACTTGATCCTAATTTCCACAACCATACATAACCCCATCGCCCACTTAAAAGACGGCTAATTTAAAACCGTGTCTGGGCCGTCGCCGTTCGAGTGTACCAATATGACTTTTTACTTCGATGCCCAAACATCTGCACCCTTCCAGCCGCCGACTTGTTTCCATGTAAACATTATGCCCTTGTTTCGTCGTCTCTCATCCATTTTCCGTGCTCCCGTGCCGGAAATCACACCGGATGACCTTTCCACCACCGCACGTACTCGCTCAGCCTGTCCTCCAGCTGGACGGGCCACAATGAATTCTTATTACCAACTTGCCACCATCCAAATCAACACAAACACACGTGTTTCAAGTTTCAATCCATTATAAATATCATGTAACCACCGACCAGGAACATGAGCACCTCATTTCATTGCTAACCCTTTTCAATGCTTAATTTGTCCCTCATCACGTCATCCAGCAAGGAAGCAGATCAACACGTAACCCAGCCGACACTCCAACTCACAAACCTCGTACACTTGGGCACGAGTAACGTTTGACAAAATGGAGCCTGTAATCATTGTATAACTTTCATGAGACAGACACTCCATAACAGAAGGCTTTGATATAATAAATTTTGAAGCTATCAGCCCGTCTTGCGTCTCCCCCTCTTCCGTTCCGGCCGCGCACCTTTCATACCATAATTTACCAGATTATCACGTACTTACTATCCGTGCTCACTTTTTCTGACCCGCGTCTCTCTATCCTAATATATAATTCTGAATTTCAATCAACTTGTTCCTGCTCCCATTCAATTCATCCTTGATCCGCAGGATGATAGGGGTGAACGAGTGGGAGTCATCAGACCGTCTGCTTTCACATTTCCTCTCCTCCTCATCATATCACCTTAACAACAAACACAACAACTTGTATCCAGTAGCTTCCCCAATTAAGCCGCCATCAGGTCAAGTTGTCAGTCAACACGATACCCGCGCTTCACCACTACAAGCCAAAACATCACCTGTCCATCCTCAACCCTTCCTCAACCTTCTCCAATCATAATAATAATAAAATTAACAACCAACTTTCTCAATCAACCCCAAACATAAATGAACGTTCCTTTCCAATAATAGTCCTCAGTTACCTGCTCATTCTCCCACTAATTTCCTTCCCTCATAATCACCATGCACAACAAAAGTGTCCACACACTTTTCCACTTGTAGCCCTAATAAATCAATAACTCTTTTCTCTCTCTTCTCACAGTCCAATTTATCCTCGTTTAACACCTACCACGGCTAAACCACTTCAAATTATTAACACCCTTTACACGTGTACCTAAATGTAATCCCACTTGTACGCAGCACCTCTCAACCTTTCACTCCAATTTCAGTTCCAAAAATATTGTATATTGCCTGCCAGTCTACATTCACTTTTATTGCTCAATCTTCAAATTCCTGACAGCAACCTCCTCCTGTCTCCAGCAGCAAAAATAATACTCGGCCCCAATATTTTCAGGTTGACAACTCAACTCACATTATTTCATAAATCGTCTCATGTCCTGGTCGCAGCCCAACCAATTCAACTAGTGGCCTTCAACCTTTGTCACAACAATTTGGGTTTTTGTCAAAACTCGGTGATTCTAAAACATTATGGCATTGGTTCAACCGCCAAATGCGTCAACATTTTCCTTTCACTGACTGCCATGGTCAAACTGGAGTACTGCGTATACTTATTACTTGATATCCTTCCCTTCATTTTGACAATGAACGTAGTTCACTTCAAACAGTCCAGCATCGCCCTACCCTGACCCTCTTATTTTACCTTAACAGAAATGGAGCATTTCACGCCTAAAATTGACAACTTGAAACAATTATCACGTGATTCCATCAAACAATCATCCTTTCAGCAATTGAAATGTCATTGAATTGCGTACATGTGCCCGCATTCCTCCTAATAACTAATAACTGTATATCAAGATAATTGTCCTCTCTCACACCAATTATCCTCATACCTGTACATATTTATTATGTCAATTGACAACATTTTCATTTAAAAACCGACAACCGCATTTCTCTTGTCTTACTGTCCGGTCCGCTGTCATTCTGTACTTCAATTTTGACATTTGCCAGTGGATCCATCCCCATTTTAATATAGTCGACAACGACTCTACGTAGCCGTTATTTGCCAAAACCATTTAGCAAGGTCATACATATTTGAGTGCACTACCGACCCGTGTCCATCAACTGCAAAGTCGTGTAAACTTTACAGTTGGCGCTTTTACAATCTCACAAATTGTGCATACCAACTGATATAAATGCAAGAAGACAATGCCATAGTTTGCAGTTTTGGTTCGAGAGCAGCAGATAATCCGATGCAGTATCGAATATCAGCGTTCAGCCAGTTGATGAGTGAATGCAACATTCGCCCAGCCCTGACCCGCAAGAAGATGAGCAAAAGAAATGGCGAAAAGGAACGGTATCGAATCGAGAGACAGTCAGCGAGCCACTCTGACTTACAAATGCCGTGCTCGCCAAATGCATTCACCAACCTTCACCTACCCCAAAATATATATTCTTTGCATTCTTTTCTTCTCAATCAGCCCTTTTACAGATCTCCCAATTGGCAAACCTTCTGATGGCCTATCAACCCCAGCAGGCTCTTAAATGCACCAAAAACCCAAACACCGATTATACATACAGGGAGCTCCTCTCCATTCTCTCTCTCTCACAGTCAGCCAGTTTCGCAGATCAAATGCCAATAATAATCATAATCTCACAATCTCACAGCCTTTTCTCTCTCCCAAGGCCCTCGCCTCATCTACCTTATGGATTATGAACGCAAATTGCCAAATCCTCATCAACCATTAACAGTGCAAACTTGAATAAACGCATATCACTTTTCGCCCTCGCCGTCGCTTTTATGTAGCAACTAATCGCAGATTCGCAACCAATTCACATCGAGTTCATCAAACTCTTCAAATTTTATATTCTTGTTCATTTTGCCAAATTATCGCTCTCCCCAGCACCTTTTGTCGGATCTTGAGCGTATATATATTCTTCATCTTCTCCTCTGTCCCAGCTCCACATGCATATTATATCCTATTAAATTTATTTATGTATACAACATTCACACCAAAATGGCAAAACGGCAAACTTTGTACCCTTTTCGAGCGTCGTCCTTCTTTATAAAAGAGATTCAACAACCGCTGCAGCTCTCTTGAAGAACAAGAACAATTTCATATCGCACACGTCTCGGACAAACAGCAGGCCACACAACCCTTTAACTTTCCTCGCTGCTGAGGACGCCGTTTGTCTTGTGCTCAACTTTGGAGTTGGCTCTTTATAAATCTCGAAATGCATCTGCCATCATCGGCATGATCGTCGCATCTTGTGTCGCATGCACTTCACGCCTCCCTGCCTTTACATCCCTAATAAATCCTCCGCCAACTCAGCCAACCTCCTTTAAAACAACATGACAACAACACTGAACACCACACAACTTACACGCACAACATATCACACTAACCAACAACAAAAACACATTTCATCCCCACGACCTAAACACCTTTCTTAAGCAACATTTATTTACCATGTCGTCAACGGCTTGTTTTTATTTTTATCAATCTGAAACCTCATCCCAATTCATCAAACTTTCTGCAACATTCCGTTGAAACGTTTAAAAACTTGGATTCGCCCATCCAACATCGACCATCAACACGGTACAGCACCTGACGCTTCACAACATGTTTCCCCCATTTCGCAAATTTTTAGCATCCGGTTTGCCATTTTTATGACCGTGCGTAAATGCAGCCCCGATCAAAAGTCCCGTAACAAACCCTGTACTTGATCTTTCAAAATTGCTCTTTTTCAACAAAGTAAACGCATTCCACCAGAGTCGCCCAATACTGGTTCTGCACCCCCTGAAATTCAATGCCAGCGACCATTCCGACTTTCTCCAAACTACTTTCATCAGTGTATCGCCTCGTAGGTCAATTCCAGTTTTTTGTGACGTTCATCCAAACAGTTGAATTCTTGTGGCAAGTGGAACCGCAACGCCCTTAAACTGTGCTACCCGAAGTCGAGAAAATTGAGAAGCTTGTGCAGCTGATCATCTGCTCCCGCCTCCCCCACCACTTCACCGCAGCCATAATAGCCACGGCTTCTTCCGTTCGCCGGATCTCGATTTCCTCTCTCTCTCTCTCTTCTTCCCCGTCTCGACGGACACACTTTCCCCTTCTTCTCCGGCCGTCTGTTCCAAGAAAACTTGTTGCTTCAATTTCATTTCCTCCAACAACCGATACAAGTGTTGGCCAGCAGAGACTCGTTCATTTTTACTCGATTTCTTGCCCGTAAAAAGACTCGGATTCGGTGTGTTTTGTTGGTAGAGTGGCGACGCGGTGAGCATTTGGGCGATTTAACAAAGTGCTTCCGATTCTTAAATCATTCCCCTCATCATCATCAGCATCGGCTCGAAACACGGAAAATATCTATTTTTGTCATTCACAAATATCTCACCACCATCTACACAAAACTTGTAACATTCCAAACTTGATTTCTTCCATCTTCTCCCTTCGTCTCCCTCTTTTTCCTCCATTTCTTCCAACACATCTTCAACACTTGGTCTCTCAACCAAAATTCGAGCTTTATACTCACACAAGCCTCCAACCACCACCACCAACGCTATCAACTAATTGTAAAACTAATTCTCCCTCTTTCCGCTTCCCGTTACATCTTCTCCAATCTCATTGCCTCGACACAAAGCCAACAAAGTTGATATCTATCAAGTAAGGCAGGCAGGCAACTAACTGAACGAGAGCCAATATTAGACACACGCAGTCTAAAAGAACGTAAACGTGTTTCCCTCTCAACCCTCTTTATAGCTTCATTACACTTTACTTACTTACTAGCAGCGTCTGCCTCTCAGTCAATTCCATATACAACACTTTATGTACTCGAAAGCGACAAACTTGTTCAACAAACTTTCACATCTGTCTATTTCTCCATTTCTCCTTTTCCAACACCACCATTTAACACAAATCATTCACACTTGCCCATCTTCCCGCTATCGCACTTCTTCACGACCCACCAAAAACAAAATATATTTTTATATAATCATACATTACACTTTTCACTTCAAACATCAACTTCCAATTTCAAACAACCTCTTCAACCTCACCAATCTCTCCCTACCTTCTTATTCCTTCCTTTTTTGAATCCCCTTCAGTGCAGATTCTACCGCAGCTATCTTACCATGTCAACTTGTAAATACACATTCTTTACATCAGCCTTGACAACTTTACATCAAATCAAAACAATTCAAAAGGTTATGTTTGTGCACTTCTGATTTACCCGATTCCCACGCTCTCTGTCGATATTTGCCCTCATCAAACTGCCAATACCCGATCAAGCTATAGCTCCTTCTGCGACCTTTGCTTCCCCCCAACTTCCGACATTTGTTTCCGTTATGCTTAAGCACAATTCCGCTCTTTGCACTCCTTCATTCCACACTTTTATATATACACTCACCCACCCAAAAATAGATGTTCCCCCAAAAACCACGTAAAAACCTTACAAAAACCACCTCGGCTCGGCGTCTTCCATACAAATAATAAAATAGCTTTGATTATCCATTCTACAAAATAAACCGGAAATCTGCACCCCTCCAAAAAATCATGTCAACAGTCAGAGCACTTGCTTCCGTCTGCTTTCTCTCATTTGCTCATTTCATTTGCAGAATCAACAATATTTTGTGACCAGCACCAATTCCTTGAAATTTCAAAACTCACAACGTCAATCAACCAACAAGTAATGCAATTCAGTGTCTGTCTCACAGCATACACATGTAGCAAAATCGACTAACTAAATTGAGAACACTCTAATCTTTCAAGTTGGATTCACTGAAAGCGGTGCGAGTTGTACAAACGGCGAGCTGTCAATGGTAGCCTTTGGACTTACCGCAGTAAAAATGCGATATATTTTTAAACCAAACACCTCTCTTTGAGAATCCATTCAATTTGTTGCCATTTCTGTTTACCATATTTCTTGTTCTGGCTCCTTACTTTTGGCTTTCGTACTTTCTGCTGTCTGCAGTCTGCCGTCTCCGCAGCCTTGCAATGTATTTGAAACGTCATTGGGATTTTGGCAGACAAGAGCTGCTATTTAAATCAAAGCTGTTGGAGTCAAATCTAATAACTCGAAGAGAGGGAACAGTTTTGTGGAAACGGAACAAGAAATATATGTAAGGATAGTTTCGTCTCAAGGTATATAATATAATACAACACGATCCGTGTTTCTAGAAGCGCTATTTCTCTTGTTTCTCCCGCAAATATAAATAGAAACATTACCGCCCGCCCGCCCCACACACACACACACGTACACGTCCTCTTCTAACAAGTACAATTTCGGTGTAGCCACCGACTCTGAAATTTATACCCGAGATTTTGCTATTGCCACAACAGCTAGTTGAACCAGACACATGCTTCCCTTGATTGCTACCATTTTTTCCGCAAGTTCTATAATTACACCGTATACCAATTCATTTCAACAACTGTCAATGCACACATATGCTCCGCTTCCCTCCAATAGCCAACAACATCATCCATCCGTCCCATCACATCCCCCACAATCCAGCCCATATCTTACATGTTTCTAGAATCCCAAACTAACGAATTATGAAATCATCATCATCCTCGTCATCCTCTTTTTATTACTCCTTTTCCTACATATCCTCAGCCTCACAACATCATTCTTTTATAGACAGCCAGACATGTTTTCAACTTCTTTTCCTACCAACAAAACACCATGAGCTCCATAAGCAACAACTTGCTTTTACCCGTCCTACCAACCGACCCAATATCAATATCCTTTTCCCCAAATACAAAAATAACTTCAACTCTTCTTCCCAATCTAATACATCTCGGCTTACTTGTTCTTGTTTCTTTCTTTATTTTTCCTTTCCTCTCTCCCTTCTTACAAATCAATACTCACACTCTTTTGTCATCCATCCAATCTCTATTGATATCCGTCCAAAAACTTGAAACGCAACCATCCGATTCCCAATTACTCTCCTCCCAATCACACAAATTCTTGACAACATTTCCCCCAAACCTTCCCATCATCTCACTTCCTCGTAGCCAACCTTTGTCCTTGACAAAACACTAAAATCTCCTCAAGTTACTTCCTTTACAACATCCTCCAAAAACCCACACAAAACTTGTTCGTTTACTACAATACATCACATTTTTCTTAATTACACGTGATATCGGCATGACCTTTTTCCACATTTACCCGAGAATTCCCCATGGAATATCACATTCCCAGCCCAGTCTCCTTTCTCCTAAAATTCTTGAGCAGATTAACCAATAATACGTGGTGCTTGCCTTTATACGTGCATTAAATTGGCTTTGCACGTCCATGAAAAATTGGCAAAAAAGTCTCTCAGATATATATATATTCCAGCATCACCTGACACAAAAATGCCCCACCACACGGACTTTCACCGCCACAACCAACATTTTTAAACATCAAAAAAAGCGTTCATCATAAACGTTGAAAATCTCCAGGAAGATAAAATTCTTGAAGGATGCCTCGAAACCGTTTATCCGCCATGGCGCTTCATACCTCGTCAGTCAGTCAATATTTTGGTGTAATTATTTGAGCAGGAAGAAACCTCGTTGGGTTGCTGCGTTCCTGCGCATCCATCGGACTACTTTGAAAGCGAGTCGGACACCCGAGCCGCGGCAGGTAGATAATTTTATCAAAGGCTTTTTTACCTCAAACCCTTGACGAGAGTCTGTTGTCGATGTTCAAGTTTACAAAAATCCGTCCACCAAACCAATCTACACACCTTTAACCTATTTCAACAACAAACATCATCTTTCAAAATATAATTCCATCTCATCCAGCAAAAGCAGTAAGCCTCCTCAGTCAGTCAGTTCATTTCTTCTAATAAACACAATGAGATCTTTCCATCTTTCACAATCCTCGTCCTTATCCGTCCCATAGTTTACTTTTGTGCCATGAGCAAAGGGAAATCAAGCATAGCGTTTCCGTCTCAACCTTGGTCATTCAGTCAGCTAGCGAGGGAAAGGAAGCGAATTCCTCGATGATCCCTCGATCCATCCATCCAGGTAACACGCCAAAGCGGCACACATTCACTCACAACTTGATCATTCTTCCTTTAACTCATTTAACCAGCTCTGCCTTCACCATTCCTTCCTTGGAATTGTCCGCATTTAAGCCACCACCGCCAGCCACCTCCAGCTCATCATCGGAACACCAATTTTTCTTACACGTTTTTTTTCTCCCACCGCCCGACAAGATCAAGTGTGCATACTGAATTCACTCCTGGATAATAAAATACTCTGCCTCTTGAAACTTCTTTGGGAGCGAGTCGGTTGTTGATGACGCGGCTGCTTACTATAAGATCTTGCCTTAGTTACAACTATAAAGACAACAGTCAATGATTCTGAGACGGACGAGATGTGAACAAACTCACGCAAAATTCACATTCTTCTTCTTCTTCTGCTTCTTCTTGTAACCTTTGAAGAGGAAACTTATTATTTCATGGACCGCCGGACCCACGACGGATGCAGCAAAAAGACTCTTGGTCGTCGTCGTCCTTCCGAACGTAACAACATTGCATATTACAAGGTAACAAACAACAAACTGATATGTTACACGCTTTTATCCACAAACCCCAAACATGAAGCGTCTCTCATCATCATCATCTTCATCATCACATCTTCAAACGTCTTTAACTTGTTCAACTTGCCTACATGTCTTGCTGCCCTTCTCTCCAATAACAACCATAAAAATTCTTCTCTTTTCTCCCACTTTTTCCCTTCTCCCGCAGGCATCACATCAAACACAACTTGCAACTCCTTCAACTTTTATTTTACTTACTTACTTGCTTACTATCCGCTGCTAATTCCACTCACAAACTCATCTTCGCGCTGCCCTGCCCAACTTTCCACCTCGCAACAATTCCGTCACAAAACCCAACCACGACATTATCCCTCCAACAACGCTTCCCATCAATTCATATTATAATCCGTATAATTCTATCAGCTATTCCACAACAACAACTTGACTCCTTTTATCCTCTGCTCTTATTCACCTTCTCGGAGACTTTACCGCCCTTCATTTATTCTCCATTCTGCAGCCACTTCCTTCCTCCGAAGAATCATCACGAAATCGCCGTCAAACAAATTAGCTCTTACTCTGAAACTGTTTCTCGAATTTCAGCAACCCTTTATATTGCATTATATTCCTCCGACGTTCACCGTCAAACAATTTACGACTGCAACGTCAGGCAGCATACATACGACGAGATATATTTCAACTTGAGCTTCTTCTTGTACTCATTTCCTAAACGGTGTTCATGCAGGCCCCAAGCAAAGTTCCCTCGTCAACAATGTATCTCTTCTTATCATCGAATCCCTCTTCGGTCAGCAGTCGAATCTTCCATTCAGCCGTCCACATATTATTATTATATACACACAACAATCCAATCTCTAAATTTCCATCCCTTCACTTGTACCTCGACAATTCGCAACATCGCACCTGTCAATCAGAAACCATTTTCCACTGCATTCAAAAGTCATGACACGGTCCGTCCACCTTGTTCTCCAAAATGCATCTCTTCATTACCCCCATCACCTCAACCCTTCCGCCAACAACTACTACAACCAACTCCAACCTTGTAACTTGCAATGCCGACAGCAGTCAAATAAATGTACACGCTTTTAGCCCATCGCAAACAACTTATAAAAAGCTACAACCTGTTATAAGGTCAACCGAATCAACCCACAACTTGTTCTATTTCAAACTCTTTTACAAAGTCGCTTCTTTTTCTTTACAACTTTCAGCATCAAATCCAAGCCAAAGGAAGCACGAAACTACTCGCAATTCATATTCCACAAGCGTCCCTCATAAACCAGGTGACATCAAACACCCCTTGAAACATTTGCAAAAGCAGCAGCAGCGCCTTTTACAGCAACTTAAGCACAAAAAGTGCCAGCGTTTGACCTCTTCTTCGTCTCCTCGTTGCACACACATTTGTTCGCCCTTTGCTCAATTTAAAAATCATAACTCACCTCCCAGCGCACGCCGCTGCCGCCGCCACCCGCTAACCGGCAAAGTCAGTCAGCCATTCGCAATGGTCATTCCGTTTCTGCAATTATTTACATGTGCATGCATACATTCACGCAAACACACACCTGTGTAGCAACACATTACATTTCATCTTCCATAACTCGCCGATTCTTTCTGCAGTCCCTGCCAGGTCGTCTGTGAGTAACTCGAAAAGCTCAATGTCCTACCCCAATAGCCAGCAGTGTGGACAGACGGAAAGCAGTAACGAACCGAGGTTCATATGAACCAAACTGGCTTTCCTTCTGCCGCTCAGCCATGCACGCCGGTGCATTCACATGATGTGAATGCAAGAAGCAATGATATCAATCCATCTTATCATCATCCCATCAACCTTGCAAATATTCGCAAAATACACACGGCCACCCTCATCTCTTACTTTTTCGCTCTTCCTGCAAGCTCCATTTCATATCATCGATTCGAGTATATAATTACAGCTATGATCCTCAAAATCATGTTCGTCCAATCCCATTGCAATTCGCAACGCCCCCTATGATGCACCCCCAACTCATCGTCGTCTGCAATTCTTCAATCTTGAAATTTGCCAGTTATTTGCATTCAGTTATTGCCCAATTCATCATCAACGAAATCAAAATTATCACTCCAACCCATTGCTTCATCAATTTTTTGCAGATCAACTCGATGGACATGAAGGAAGCCTGCCAATTTTTGCATCTCCCATTTTTTAGCCAACAAAGCTGCTGAAACTGACTGACTTGAGACATTTGATACTCAAATCCTTAATCGTCTCGCATAAACTTTCCGTCTAAATTCTGCAACCAACTCTGCATGATAACAGGTCATTTACTTTAATTCACTCCGGAGGGGTGAATATCAACATTTCGCAGGAGCCTATGCATACATTTATTGCAATTTCTTCTCCCCTTCTTCCGTCTTCTTCCAACCAACCATGTTTAGCGACTATGAACAAATTCGCATCCTGATTGCCCAACTCCAAGTCATACCGAACAAAAAATGTTATTTAGCCGTGGGAACAACCAGAGCACAGAGAGAAACGGACTAAATACAGCTTCAAGGGATCAAAATGTGCAATCTTTTGCGAACCATATAATATCTCTTCCTTGTACACGTTCACGATGCAGGCAAGCACTAAAAGTACATCTTTTGTATTCACTTCACCACCGCCAACACACTACAAAACTAATGCAATGCATCCGCCGTCCAAATGCAAAAAAAGCAAAAGCCGCCCGTAACTAACCATTGTAACCCTTTCGAGTTTCGCCAAGCGACACACAGAAGCGCAGCGGTGGTAACATCCAAGCATGTCAACCCTCATGCGCTCAAGTTATACAAATAGCGTTTTCTTGTATCTGTATTTTCGCCATCGGAACGTATATATATTCAGGTCCATTTTAAATCATTGTTACGTACCACGCTGCAACCTCAAACCTTGCTTCGTCGTCCACCAACCTTTGTTGGATTCCCGTCGTGAACGTTACTGTGCTAATTCTGCAACAACCCTTTGACGACAGATATCATCCCTTTTGTTGAGGGAGTCAGCCTCGAAAGCAGCCAAGCTTCAAAAGTCCTCACTTACTACACATATGGTAGTGCAAATGTTATCTGTCAGACTTTTCTCTTCTCTCAAGTCAGTCAATGATTTCCGTCTCTCACAGTCTCAGGTATTCTTACAACTTGCATTCTTCTTGTGTCGCGTTCATTCATCCTTTGGCCACATCGGCAACATCTCCGCAGCCGCCGGAAATGTGCACACCTGTCCGCTATCTTTTGCACTTGTGCATATGAATGGGCCAATTCGCAAACTTGTGAGTCACTTGTTCCCAGCGTCACCTAGGCCCTTTTCTACTTGCTTCTTTTGAAACAGAGTCGAGCTTCGCTATATAGTCCTCTCTCTTCTGACTCCAATTCAATTCCCCTCTGCGGGCCACGACGAACGATGAGCCATTGAGCAAATATCAGCATAATCGTCGTCACTGCTGCATCAACCCTTTGTTGGCGGCAGAGTAACGGGATAACAGCACCATCAGCTGATGTTACTCCAACTTGCACAAACTACCTGTGCACTCCAACTCAACTCCAACTCCAACACGACAAATCCCCCTTGTTTACATTAGCTCGCCATGTCAGCCAACTTGAACGCCAGTACCTTTTACAAATTTCGCCACCACCGCGGTAATTAGCACAACACATGAAACACGCACATAATACTTTTTTACCTACTTTAACAGCCTATCCAAAACCCAACTCAACTTGTCCTCTTTCGCAAAACCAAATTGACATCCAAATTGTCTTCCTTCAATCCGTTCTTCTTCTTAAGTTTCCAACTTATAACCGCAATATAATTCATCCAAACACATTTCCAACCTTCCTAAACCCCTTTACCTAAGCTGAGTCTACCACATAAAATCAAATCATTATTAGGTCCCTTGGATGAAAAAAGCTACCCTTCCCTCATTTCATCATCGCTTACAACGTTACAAATAGCTTTTACAAATGTGAAGCAAATAGAACAAACAAACTTCCGGCATTTAAAGACAGGCAAAATTAAGCTTCGCAAAAACTTATTTATACTCCATAACAGATTATGTCACAATTCTACAATCCAACAAATAAATTCCCAAAGCGCCAACTTAACCTCTGGAGACCACGGAAGCATCCTCCTATCCAAACCTGAATGAAATCATATACCTATTCTTCTATACAGCTTTACCTTGAGAACGGAAATCAACAATGACATTCCAACAGGTAAAAATATTACAACATCCAATGTATCTAATAAAATACTCGCTCATTCACTGATTCCACATGCCAGATTCCCACAAACCATTGCCACCCCTCTAAAACGGAATCCTTCAACTTATCCCAAAAAATGTCCACACCACCAACAACCCAAACCACATTCATGTGCCCACTCTTTCATCCTCCAGGAAGCATAAAACTGGATTCATTCACAATAAGATTATTACGCAAGCAGTACAGTACAGTTTGAAAATACCAACTGGGAATTGCGACCTTAAAAACTCTTTGCAACTTTTGCAAAAGCCATTAACGAAAAAAACTGTTGTGATCGCTAAACCCTCATTCCTCCGACTGTATTTATAATCCAGGTTATTCCCGGTTAATATCTCATTGTCACCAAGTCAGCATGAATTCGCCATTTGTATTGCTGCATAGCAAATTGAAACTACAGTTATATATTCATACTCGACATCCACAATTACGATCCCCATAAGAAACACTTTGTTACATGTTTCAGATACAAATCCAACTGCAAAGTATGCATGCATGGAGGCCTCCACTTGGAAGATAATCAGATACCGTTTCGAGCCGACCAAACGCCAAGCGCTCTCTGAAACAAATTTCACACACCGTCTTTCATTCCATAATGCGAAAAATCAAACATGCACACAAGGCAGCAAAGAAATGTTAAATGTTGGACTGGGAAAAGGAAGCCAGGCTCACGACATGATGGCTCGCCTTCACATTAACTCGTCATAAAACCAACGTTACCTTACTTGCAACAATCAGCTAAGAAACAGAACGAGCACATGATCATTCTTACAATCTCACCTTTCATCCTCCAACATTATTCATCATCCTCGACATCTTCTCCCTTAAACTTCCTTTCTTTCCCCGTTCAGCCTTAGCAACAACTGTGAATAAGAGTCGTCAGTGCTAAAGTTCCCCATAAATATTATTACAAACACCACAACACACCTTCCTCCTTCCAATTCAATCTGCAGCCAACAAACAACCAAAAAGCATCCTCAGCTTCATACTTAACTGACAGTCTCGAATCATAATCATCCGCTCACTTCACAACCTCACCTGATTTAATCTAAACTCTTAAATTTACCCCTGGCATTCACTCACCAAACCTCCAATTAAGCAACTTGGTTCATACAATTCCCGCTCAAATTTCTTTCATCCCCTCACACCAGATCTAAATCTTATGCTCAATGACCATTTACAGTATAAATGTTTATTGTCCATGTATCCTAAGCATTGTAAGTTGTTGTTAAATCAGAACAGTAGTAGCCTTATTCGTTCACCCCTTTCACCTCCGCTGCCAAGTCGCTCAGTAACTACTTTCTCCTCGTCCGTCAGTCAAAGCCATGTCAGCATTGCATTATTATTATACAACAGCTGAAAATTATCGCCACCCCACCATATTTTCATTATCAAGAAGCAAGTCACAGCGACTCACTACTGCATACAAATGGGAAAGCTGCTACAGTCGTCCTCACATTCAACTACCACTGGCATATATATAATAGCATAATCAACAAAGGCGCCCCTTTCCAAACATTCTCTCACCTTTCTCCCATCCTCCTACATAATAATTTATTTACAAATTCAGCCAGCGATACCATCACAAGATCAATACACTTTTCTCGTCCACGAATCTCTTGTGTTTCACCAACAAAACGACGCATGCACCGTTCCTTTTGACACACACACACACACACACTTGCATATAAACATACGCCACCATCAAAACTTCTTTCTCCGCCAAACAAGCAACACAAAGTCGTCCGTCTTTTGCCCACCCTCGATTCTCAGGCCGGTATCAGGAGCAGGGCCGCAGCGCAAACATTATGCAACCGATCCGATACACTCACAGCTTCCGCTCCCTCCCTTATGCATACATAAAAGACTACGCTGCCACTGCTTGTTCCCGTGCAGCGCAGTGCACCTTCTTCCATGCTCCTCAACCGTGAACCCGAACCGAACCATCACCGCCGCCAGCCAAAAGATACCGCAACCGCCATCAACGCTTCTTGTTCGTCTTTTCCATCTTCCGTCGCTTTACCTTAATTTGGAACACAAGTCATTCAGTCAGTCAGCAGAAAATGGCCAAAGACTGTCCGAGGTGAACATCCCTCGACTCGGATTTATCCTTTTTCTCTTACTCAGTCAGTCAGCAGACTGACCGCAGTCATGACAACAACAAAAACTTTTCAAGTCCCATGACGACAACGCGTATAGATATTTTGATATCCTCCACTGAACACATGTCTTCTTCTTCTTCTTCTTTATTCCTCATTTACGAATCACAGCCAACTTATAATAAACCAAGTTTCACCCATCATTACGCAAAAGTAACGCTTCAGTACTCGCATCCACCTTTTCTCCCCACCAACTTTGTCCTGCGAAACAATTCAACTTTATCTTTCGTCATCAAATCGTCCCCGAATCATATACATGCTTCCACCAACTCCACGTCGCAACGTTATACATTCCCCTCTGTGTCATTCAGAAATTGGTTCCGGCGGAACATATACACTTGTATGTATCTCAAGCCATAGGATTTCTGCCTCAGTCAAATATTCCATCGCCTTCCATTTCTTCTTCTTTCCCTACTACTAAAACTTTATACATATTCAGAGCAAAGTGCCTCTTGACTTTCACGTCATCGACGTCCCTCCTCCTCATTACCTATTCACTTTCCTCCTTTTCCTCTTATTGTTATGACCATCCGATTTATTACATTTGTTTGCTTTCCCCCATATTTCATCCCGTGTATGGAAACTCCAAGCATATTCTTGAAACCAGAATAAAAAAACTTTTCCCTTCCCGAGCATTCCAATCATAATGATTCCGTCCACTATTATACATCACCAAAGCACCATTAAACAAACATGACATACATAACATGATCGTGTAGTACTTGCAACAATTCCCACTCACCGTCTTTCATAATATCAGGTCTTCAATCTTTTATCCAGTTTATCCAGCAATTCCATGACACTCGAGCCAAATATATGTATGCTGACCCTTGAGAACCACAAAGCGGCTACTCACTCTTCTGGTCACCATCCAAAATCATCATTCGTAATACCTCACTCACCTCTCACTGCCATCAAAATCCGAATAATACAAACCTCTGAATGTTTATCTTTCATCTATGAATGGTCATGAGAATTGTGAATCATGAGAACAAGTTATCCAGCTATTCCATCCAGCTTCCCGGAGGGGACACTTTTTCTTTTCTCGCTTCTATTCCCAGGCAGGCATGCATCTGCCTTACCCACATATTGTAACTCAAATAGTCATCGCCCACCGAGATCCACACCATAATACATAACTGCATCACATCTCCAACACAATTCCCCTCAATTTTTTACCCCACCACCAGCCTATTCTGTTCTTGCTCGCTGCTCTTTAGCCCACTTCCAGAAATCATTTTTCCTACCTCTTTCACTCACTCACTCAGTCAATAGAAATAATAACAATAATAATATTCCTTTCCTTCCCTTCAGCTCAGCCTCTCAAATCGACCGAATATACTCGCCTCGGAACCAGTTAGCCAGTCCGACACCGAAATAAAATTAATGATTGCAATAACAGTCCACAACCCGTTTGATCCGTCTCATAATTCCCAAAATGATTCTCCTTTCCCAGTCAGTCATCATCAGTCAGCTGAAAATCAAATTCTTTTTGCACCCTCGGTCCTTGTGCCACAACATGGCGACCGCCGTTTACCCGGTTACCCCCATCCTCCATGTACACACACATTAACCCTCGTTGTAAAAAGTGTGCCGGATCGGGATCCACTCCTCATTCCCATCATTACATTTCATAGCCACCGTCGTTTTTCCGCTCATTTATATTCTCTCGGATTTATATACAAAACAGGCGAGTCGAATACATATATTTTTGCGCCTAACAATCCGCTCCTACACACAATAGCCCTTGGCCGACCCTTGGAAACCAATTCATGGACAACAAGAGTTCACGTTTACACTAAACATGGCAACTGTTTGACAGCTGACCCTGTCCGGATAAATTTACCGCAGGACGGAAGCTTGGCTGGCTGCGGATCATGGGAAAATATTTCGTTGCTGATCTGATCGCAGGTCTTGTTTCTCTTGTCAATGGAATCGATTCCCGAATTTCACCCCATTCATACCCGTCACAACCTCGGCAGCAACAACAACTCGTATGGATTCCATATGCACCCCTCAACAGGCAGCTCCCTCAACCGGACTCGACTGGCCCAACTGCACCATCCCTTTTCATCCATCCAGTCATACTCTTCTCACCCTTATTAACTTTTAGCCTGCTAAATTTCCAGCCCTTCAAACAAACAACTGTCTCGTCCTGCCGCCTCCTTCCCTTCACAGTTCCGCACATTGTTTAATCCACCCTCGACGATACGGCAACCAACGAATCGACATTTCCCTCTCACAGTCGATTCGGGATCCGTCATCAGAATCTCATCCCTTGAATCCGAAACGTGTTCCCTCATTATCAACCCCGGTGACACCAACTAATTTCCCTTTGCCCGAGCCCATTCAGCATCCCCTTGTCCTTTTCTTGTTTCAACTTCTCAGGACACAACTTTGCTACTTATATTTACAGCGAGCGCATCCCCACTTTCCTTCCCCCTCAAAATATTCGTCCAACAACTTGAACACATGTTACGAGGAAGGAGAAAGCATCATTCAAGTCCCTTCCAACGACTAATCCTCATCACTCACCCACACACACACGTTTACTAAACTTGCACCGACCAAACAACTAAACGTCATGTATAAAACATTAACAAATGTCCCATACTCTACAATGCATTTCGTACTTAGTTTCAGTCATAGTCAGATTCGATAGCCAACTGCTTCTCGCCCGGCCTCGATTCTTGGCCCATCGACCATTCGACAGGCAAGCGAAATGTGCGTTACCGTTTCTCGCCATATGCCGTGGAATCATTTATCGGCTCAAGTCATTCAGCATCTCCCTTTTCCCCTGTCCGATCCTTCTCATCTGATCAGATGCCAATCTTTTTTCGAATTCGCCACCGCAAAACTGCATCTCCTCCTTTGGCTACTCTTCATCCAACCTTCCATCTTTCTACAGCAAAGTCTGAAACGTTTGAAACATTCGACATATTTGTCCTACTCTCCTTTTACTTCTTCCTTCATCACACAGCATTTAAGTCTCTGAAAATATGATCGCCGTAACCTCATCTATTTTCTGATAATCGCAGCCATTAACAGTCCCTTCAGAATCTGCATCGTTTATTCTGATCCAGGCAGCAAAAATCATATTTCTGTCGCCGCTCGACCTCCACCGCTCCAACACTTTTTATCACTTCAAGAGGGCAAGTACGTGTAAAATTTG
>JAQGBJ010000852.1:0-30641 GCA_034698345.1 Sphaeridia pumilis | reverse complement strand
GGCATCCGAGAGTCTTCAGAATCTGCACTTCAACCAGAACTGGACGAAGTGTCGTTGTTGGCGTTCGAAGACGTAGCACTTCCGCTGTCATTGTCTATGGATAAACTGCAAGATATCAAAGAAGAGCCTGTGATGTCTAATTTCAAATCCCAAATTCCTCAAGCCAAATGGAATCATCGTGGGTATTCGCTCCTGGAGCCGAAGGAACTGGAACTTGAGTCAAGCTTTGTGGAATCTGTCGAGAACACCGGATCAGACATTGAGGACAAACAATCTTTTCAGCTATCAACCCAACTACTCCGGCGGAAAATAGCAGGCCTTTTGTCAATCCGGCCAAGACTATCTATCCGAGAGATCATGAGATTAGAATCTGAAGATTCTGATTCCGGAAAAGGTAACATTCAGTTCCATGATTCCATAGTCAAAACTTGAAAATATTGATTTCAAAAGTCTCACAAGATCCTCTTGTTTTTCAACAGATATGAGCAGCGTAGATGGCAGATTCAAGTTCGAAGGAGAATCTGACGGCGATGATGATTACCAAGGTAGGCCCGTTTTTTGGTAGATTCTCATACACTACGTATATTTCAGAGCATTTTGTTTGTATTTTGCAGAAAATTCAGGACAGACCATGAAAGACACCCCCTACGTTTTCGAAGGCTGCCGAGATTACAATCAACTTTCAACTGATTCAACTTCGCATTTTCGAAGACACCGCATCTGGTTTTTTTTTTGAATGTTACATGTAGATAGGAAACGAATCACTGCCAATTTCGACTGTTTTCGCTGGATGAATTGGCGGTTTTTTGCGAATAACCCAGAGAACATTTCCGTAACAATTTTCCATGTGATTCATTTCTGTTGTGTTATGTTTGAGTCATCGAGTTTACTGTAACGTTGTAGCGGCATTTTTTGAGTTTCTACCGCCTTCCCACCACGTCTATTGAGGAAGATATCAACAAATATATTAGCTCCATCTGATCCCGTCAGATCGGAAGAACCAGTCAGTGCACAGAAAGAACGAAAATCTTCATGTTTTTAATACTAAACTAAACCTTAAATGCGAATTTTTTGTCGGTATAGTTACTCTGTTCAGAGCTTGAGATCGCTTGGGAACAACTGTTGGAGGCCATCAAAATGATACTCAACCAACCTTGAAGAGTTCTATTGATCAATTCAAGAAGATTCGCTGAAAAGACAGGAAATGATTCTGACAAAGCGTTTGAGGTGAAACCTGGAAAATACAGTTTGATGGATATTAACTACGGGGAGGTATGGCCCACTAGTAGATTAACCTATTTCCGTTTTTTGATGCCACATCAATGTACTTATGTATATTTTCAGAAAGAGAATTTGAAGCCAGTAAGAAAACTTCAAACTTGGATTTGCCTGTGCAGGAGTTAATTGCTAAGATATTCAATATCGATGACATGCAAGCAACGCTTCTCGAATACGAGGTTTGTGATTCTTGCCTTCTTGTCATGATTCAGCTTGAATGCATCCTAAAGTCTCTCCGATTTTCAGATCGATCTTGCTAAAATGCCTCTTGGAAAGTTGAGTCGAGAGCAGATTCTGAAAGCCTACGATGTATCGAATCAAGCGATGCAGCTGAGTGAGGGAAAGCCTCAAGAACATGGCCATCATAAGCTGGTAGCAGATATCACCAACAGATTCTTCACCTTAATTCCACACAGCTTCGGAATGGGGGGTCTTCCAAGACTCAAAGATAAAGACTTCATAAAGGTTAAGGTTTGTGTCAATTTGAATTTGATCGGGCATTGGATCATTTGTAGTGATGGAATGTTTCTGCTAATTTTTCTCACAGAATAAGCTGGAAATGCTGGAAAGCTTAATGGACATCGAGTTGGCTTACGAGCTACTTGTTGAAGGGAACAAAGAGGGAGGGTCGCCCATTGATGCTCAGTACAGGACACTTGAGTGTGAAATTACTGCCATGGAGAACAATTCGTCTACTTGGGACGTAATAGAGAAATACCTGAATAACACTCACGCTGAAACCCATGACCAAGTCAAGAGCCCAGGGAAGAAACTTTCTTCGTTATGCCACCAGTAAGTGAATTATGAACTTTACCATCAGGTTGAATAGTGTAACAATGTCTTACAACCATTATTTTACAGTAGGTTGTCTGCTTCTGGAGGACCGAGAGGAGCGACCACCGCTATACTCAGCATCACTGTTTTTTTCCTGGTCTTAAGTGGAATAGCAGCCGATGCATCTTGTCAGGGAGGAATGGAAGCCGCGGTTACGTACGCAAAATGCGGCTATAATCAATTGCTGGAGCATTCACACAAAACTTGCCGAGCGGTGTTTGATGCACCAGTGTATTGTCCTGTTGATCATAACACGGGGTAAGTAATACTTCCAATCCAAAGTATATCGTAGTTTATGAATGTTGTTTTGCTCGCAGCAAATGAACGATCATTTTTTGCAGAATGCTCGACGAGTTCTGTATAACTTCAGATGACGATCTGCGGAAAATGAGAAACTATAACAAAGAAAAACCGATCATGTTAATTTCACATGGACTCAGCCCAGGTCGGTGCTTGTGGCTGCCGTTTGAAGAGAACCCAAACAAATTTTGTAGAGGTGAGCCAACCTACAATGTATGCATGACAAGTTGAACTCCATTCAGAAGTGTCTATATTTATTGCAGGAATGAACTTGTTATATGGACACAAATTCACAGTGTTGTGTCTAAACTGGAAGGACCTAGCTTCCCAATCTTACTATCACTCAGCCCCAACTGTCAGATTCATTGCCGATGATATAGTCAAACTAGTTAATAACTTGAGGATGCATGGATGGCGGGAAGGTCACGTCTTTTTAGGACATTCGCTGGGTACGTGTGGAGTCGAGTTTATGGAGCTTCTGGAGTTGAATTCGACAATCATAACCGACAAATGCTTTGCAGGTGGCAGAGCCGTCGGAATCGCAGCGGAACAACTCAACCGTGATGAGCCTTGGCGAGTGGCTTCCGTGGTTCTGCCTGACCCCGCCAAACCGGGATTTGAGCATGTCAGCCATCAGCATGCAGGTTGGTACCGGCGGTGGACCCGTCCGTAACTCAAGTTACTTAACCTAACCTAAACTAACCTAACTGAAACTCTCTGGAACTTGAAAGAAAACTAACGGAAGTTTAGAACAGCAAATACCAAACCTAACCCTACCGGCGGTGAACCCGTCAGTAACTCAAGTTACTTAACCTAACCTAAACAAACCTAACTGAAACTCTTTGGATTGAAAACACGGAAGGTTAGAATAGCAAATACCAGTTCTGTCGCTCAGTTCGCAACCTAACCCTACCGGCAGTGGGTCACGATCTGTCAAGCCTAACTGGTGTCCGAACGTTATAAGTGGGCTAATCCATGTAGCTGAAATGGTCTTGTAGCCCAACTAGCGGTGTAGCCTAACTAGCCTTCTAGCATATGTGGTATTCTATTCTAGCCCAAGTGGTCTTCTACCTCCTTAGCCGAAGTTGTATGTATTTGTCTGGTGTACGGCATAATTAAACATTGCTGGAAAGTGCTTGAATTGACATCCCTCAGCAGGTCTACAGCCTGTTAGAGAAACTGTAAAAATTTGCCTGTAGATCACGTTAACGAGTTCGACCAATGGTCCCCAGAAAAATTCCGACTCCGGTCTACAGTCTATTGTATGAATGGTGTAAACGTGCTTGTAGATCACATTGAAGGTGGTATCTCTCCTATGCTGGTATCGTTAATCGACTGCTTGTAGGCCACCCAAAAATTGTAAAAATTTGCTCCTCGGAAAAGTCTCCTCCGTGGTCTACGGCCTATTTCAAGAATGGTGGAAACCTGCTTGTAGATCACCCTGAAAGTGGTATCACCAATGATGAAAGCCTGGTTGTAGATCACATTGAAAGTGGTATCTTTCCTATGTTAGCAATGTTAATTATCTGCTTGTAGACCACCTTAAGTTCAAAAATTTCCCCTTATAGAAAAAATTTCTCTTTCGATTTGAGACACTTTCAGCTTGTAGACCACTTATCAAAGAATAGCCATTACTCCTGCTCATACTATTATAACATGCTTTGCTTCTTGCTTTCTATTATGCTTCGTTGCTTTTTTTCGCGAAGAAGTAAAAGAGCTTATGTCCTGATTCCTGAAAATGAAGAATATGTCATCGAGTTTCGTCTTAGTAACAAATGGCTTCTGACACCGGAAGGGTTTATTCCCAAAGAAAGTGTTGAAAGTGTACATAGTAATACGTGCTCATGTGCTTTTATGGAGACTACTACGAATTTTGGTGTAAAGTAACATACCTGCGTTACACCCTGTGACAATGTACACATTCATTGAGATTTAGAATTGCTGTATGATAGGTGTTTGGTTGTACTTACGGATTTGTGGTTTGTAAATCTTCAGTGTTTTTCTTCCTTTTCATGTTGTTTACTTGACAATAATTTCGTTATCTGTAAATTGTGTTGGCTTGTATCTGTACAGGAATATGACGATTCAAGAGTGGAAATGAAAATTCAAGAGAAAATGTTCCGAAATCTTTAAGCATTCAGTTGTATGGAGGTGCTCACATGAGACATGAGTACAGATGATGGAAAAAGTGAAAAAAAAATATATGTAGTCTGCTTTTGTACTTGTGCGTGTGCTTGTGTACTTTTTTGTTTTTCGCTTAGATAGAGCGTCTCACTGAATCTGAACGATGTTCCTTCTACCGCTTTGTACTACTGTAGATAACAAAATCCATGCTATTGGGTAACACTCGCAATCCAACTTTCTCTGCAATAGTCTTTGTTGCTGTAGTATAATGTCTTGACCTTCTTTTGTTACATGTTGGTATCTTGACAGTTCCAGAAATTCAATTCTGTTCAATCTTAGCTTGGAGGACTTGCAGGCATTTTCTTGAAATTTATGAGACACATGTTGAACCTTATTTTGTTGCCAGATTGTCGAGTCTCTTGGAGTACCTGGAGCGGCGATAGAGATACCATTCTATAACAGTAAATCCAATTCCTGGTAAGTTGATTTATCGAGCTAGATTTTATCCTGTCTATAAAGCGTTTATATAACCACAACGTCCTTGCAAAATCTTAGATGAAATCCCAGTTTCAATAGTTGTGGAAGGTTCAACCGTAAGCGTTTCAGATGTCGGCCAAGTTCCAACTTTAGTGACCAAGCGGCAGCAAGAAAAAGCCAGACAGCTCCGAAGACTCAGAAAGTAGTCTACAGCCAGCTCAAGAACCTCGCTCGAAGCGGTCTATTTCAGATGGACATATTTTGAGTCAGCACGCGTCTAAATGGGGAGTTGAGGTAATTTTGATCCTGTGTTATACTTACGTTAACTCTAACTAGTGTCTTATTGCTTTCTTCATATTTCAGAGTCAAGTAAAGGGGGATAAAGGCGGAAAAGGTTGATCGGTATCTGCGTCGCTGCGAGATCTACCGGTTGTAGTTGATGACCTGACCCCTTCATCCAGCTTGGACAGTAGTTCCCGATATCGGAAAGTTGTTCCTAACGGAGTGTCTAACAGAATGGGAGCATCAAAAAGTAGTCATGCTCGACAGAGGTAATTAACTTTATTCAATTCAGCTCACAGTAACATAGCGCCGTGGATTTAACTTCTCCGTTGTTTCATAGATCTGACACTGAGTCCGTCTCAACGATTAGCCAAGATAGTAACGAGGAAAATCAGGGATCAACACCTTCTCCATCTGGTACAGCTTCGTAGAAGACGAAGATACGGTGCTAAGGCGGAAAATGGATCAGAAGGTCACTTGAGGAAAATCATTCGAATGTAGTGCAGCAGTTATGAGCAATGACTGAATCTTTCTAACTGTTTTAGCGTATAGGTGAAAAGAGCAACTTCAAAAAGAAGACACGGAAAAGAACAATGAAATTCGAAGTGGATGGGGTTATGGTCACTACTTCACTACTTCAACGTCTAAAGTCGTATATATCTCAATCTCAACCACAGAGAAAGGGTAAGTAAAGTACTATGATTGATCTCATGCTGCAAACCTCGTTTTGAACAATGTGGTCACGCTCGCTTTTGTGCATAGGAAAGGCAATTTCTCGAGAAGTTGAACGAGAATCCCGACTCCTGCATCAAGCGTCAAAATGAAGCAAATAGGGCTCGTATAGCCTCCATGGACTGTCAGTATTTGCGGGAGAGACACGATTAAGTAATATTAATTTTGTGAACCGAAAAAACCATAATGAGTGTTTGTATCTTGAATCCTCGCTCATGGTTTTAACGCAATTTTATATAAGTTCCTATGATAATGAAACCATTCTGCAGCGGATTCGAATTTACAAAGCCTACATGTGGGAAATGGAAGAAGCGCAGATGAAAGAGTTGAACCAGTTGAAAAGAAGGCAAATAAAAGAAATTTATGATTTTCAAAAGTACCAGGTAAGCATTCTTGCGATAGCCCTTTTATGTTTTGAGGAATTTTTATTTACTGATTTTTGTCTAAAGATGGGTCATTCGTCATCAAAAAGAGTTGGAGCAAAAGTAACCAAAAGGCACGAAGAAGACCTGATTAATCGCCAGAACCAAGAAAGGCGAGCGTTACCAAAACGGATACGAAATGAAATGAAAATTCGAGAAAACATGTTCCGAGAATCTTCACGCATTCGATCGTATCGAGGTGCTCAGATGAGTACAGACGATGAAAAAGAACGCCTAGGAAATGTATGTATGTAGTATACTTTTTTCTAACCTAGTTTGCTTTTGTACACCGAATCTGACTTCTCGAATTTTCTCGTGTGCTTCCAGGAGCAAGAAAAAAGGAGAAATAACGCAGAGACACAAAGATTAGAGGATAGCTACATTCGGCAGCTGGAAGAAGAAACGCATTTTGCTGCAATGCAAAGCGAGAGTTGGAACAGCTTCAGAATGAAAAACGTGAGTTCTGCATATGTTTCCTCACGTGTCGCGGTTCGGCAGAAGAGTTTTAATGAAAACATTTTTTGCAGGTCTAATCTTGATGCAACACGAAGATATTGTAACGGAAGAGAAAGGACAGGGAGATGTTGTTGGTACGAGGATGTATTTGAGACTGAAGCTAGAACTAGAACATTCAAACTAGGACCCAAGCTAACTAACGTTGTTATGCCAATACCGCTACAGTATGAGGAAAATATAGTATGTTACAAAACGGGAAATTTTGGCGAAAATACGAGCTAGAGTTTAGCAGGGAGTTGGTCTTGAACTGGGGTCCTTGGGACAAATCGGCTTGTTTCGTGCACACGGATAGCTTTCAGGTGGACATCTGTGGGGAAGTCATAATGCACAGTTTAGAAAAATGACCAAAAAATTAAGAATAAGACTGTAGAAAACTGACCGAACGAGATCCTCGTGATACTTGGCGATGAGCTCTTCCTGCTCGACAGTGTCAATGGAAAAAGGCCTCACTGTTCGAAGTTGGACAATGGCTTGATTTGGATTCATGCCGCAAAAGCGTACCAAGTAACAGGCGGCGAAGACGCCGCAGCGACCTCGGCCAACGCGGCAACAAATGCCAACCGGTTCTCCAGCCTCCATTGCCTGTTCGACAAAGCAAATGAAGAGTTTGATGTTCTCCAAAGTTGGCGCCTGAAGTTCTTCGACTGGGATCTCCATGTAGTAGAATTCGGTAAAAGCGTGAACAGGAGGACGAGCTTCAGGCGAGAGGCAGACGAGACGACGGATTCCGGATTTTAGGAGGAAGCGGAGGTGTTCAGGGTACTGAGGCCAGGCCATTACGGCGAGTTTCCGGGTGACGATCCATTGGAAGCGCCAAGGGATGCAGATGAAGCCTTGGTTTTCCAAGTATGGCGTCAGAAAGGTGGTCTGCGAAGGTTTTAAGTTTGAAGTGGTTAAGGGCCTCAAGTTAAGGTGGCAGAAAATTGACCGAACAAAAGCTTAAAGGGTTACAAACCTGCCGGCAGGTGGCGTCGCTAACGTTCTTACAAATGTCGGTTTGGAAGGCTGCAAGTTCCATTGAGAAGATTGCTGAATGATTGTTTGTTAAGGTAAGGTAATGTGGATGTGATACAGATTTAAGTGGTTCTGAAGTCTAACTTGTAATTTGGCGGCGTTGTCTTGGAAATTTGGAAATTTTATGGTTGGTGGTTTCGACAAAGAAGGTTTAATATCCTTGAAATTTATTAAAAAACATCACTTTTAGCGTAAGAATCTTAATCTAGCATATGTCGAACTTGGTCTGCAACTGCTTTGGTGGCGCCATTGTGGTTGATGGACGACAAATATTCGTTGGTCCGTAGGAACTTATTGGCTAATCCGTCGATTTCGTCTTGTTGTGCGCAGATCACTTCCTGTTTGCCCTAGAAAACAACAAAATTATGTTGAAGTTGAAATTCTTTTTGCGAGTCAAAGCTAATTCAGACAGCTAACCTCCAAGTCAATGTGGTGATCTAATTCGATATCTTCGCGACGCTTGGCAGCGTTCTGAAGCTTGAACTTGATTTGAGCGAGCTGTGAAGCATTGGTAGACGGCAAGTTCCCAAAGGCTCGTTCATAGCCCTGTACAGTTTCTCTTAATTTGTTTAGCTCTCGCCGCATTTCGTTGATTTCGAAGACGAGCTCCATGTTCTCCTATTACGAAGAAAGTAAATTAAATGGCGACTTGTTCATCAGGTCCTTTGGGATTTTAGAGAGTTCAATTTGAAATTCGTACGTTCAAAATCTTGGACTGTTCATTCCGAGCGAGTTGTACGTCCTTGTTCATTTTTCGCTTGATTGCGTTCAGGCCGACTTCGAGGCTGTTCTTTTGCCGGACCAATTCACAAATGGCTTCCTCCTCTTCGTTGGTGGCTTTGGAGGCCTCAACGGAATGGCCGTATTTGGTGTAGGTTTCCTTGAAAACAATAATAAAAACTGATTAGTTGAAGAAGCTTAAAAAGTACAGAATTACCGTTAGGGATTTACCTTTATAATGTCCTTCAAAGCCCTGGGATCATCCAAGACCTTCATAGCTTGACTGAGCTGGGCCAAGATTCTGTTGACGAGAGCGTTGAGTTTCCAGCGATGCCTTCGCTCTTTGACGTATTCGTTGTTGCAAATTTTGACTCTGCTGATCATTTCATCGACTTGGAGTCTCAAGCTGTCTTTACTGAGGATTGTGTTCTCAAGCTCGTGTTCCATGTCCTGGTTGAGTTGCTTCAAGTACAGAATTTCTCGGTCCTTTGGTTCGATCATTTTCTTGAGTTCTTTGATTTTGTAGTCCAAGACGAATTTGAACTTTTCTAGCTCGTCGTTGGTTTTCTTAAGATCGAAGATAATTTCTTCCTTGTCCTGAACGTTCTGGTCGCGGTCAACCAGGTCTTTGCGAAGGGACGCGATTTCCTTTTCGGTGGACTGAATGACCACTTTCATTTTAGCGCCCTCTGTGAGCAAGTTCTGTACGTGGTTCTTGTGGTCCTCGATCTCTTTTTGCATGGTGGCGAATTTTTTCCGCATGATTCCAGCCTCAGCCTTGAGGTTTTGATTGAGTTCCTTCTCTTGTTTGAGCTTGCGCTCAAAGTTGGAAGTCAGTTCGAGAATCTCTTGATCAGCGTCAATTTCGATTTGGCGCTTCATTTCCTCGCCTTCTTGGTTGGCGACTCGAGCTTCTTCGTATGCGCATTCCAACGCTGCATTTTTGTCCTTGAGTTTGGCTTCGTAGTAGGCGACGACTTCTTCGACGTCCAAGGATTTGGTGGACTCAAGTCGGTCGATTTTCCTAGGAAGGTGGGGTTTGAAAGAGCATTTTTGGAGTAAAAATTCATGAATTTTGAGAAACTCACTCGTCATACTCCTTGACCGTTTCTTCAATCAAGTTCTGCAGTTTACTGTATTTCTCAAACTCGGCGATTAGCTTGGTGTTGAAGTGAGACTCGAGGTTTTGGATGGTTTCTTCCTGCTTTTTGCCGACTTCTTTGAGAAATTCATGATGGCAGAGATCAGCTTTGTCTTTGACTTCAACTAACTCGTCGATCCGTGTGTTCAAAGTTGCAATTTCTTCGGTGAAGCGGGTGTTGACGTTGGCGAATTCTTCTTGATACTCAAGGTCTTTCTGCTTCAGCTGGTAGTCCATTTCGAGCTTCAATTCGCCGAGCTTTTGGCGCAGTTCGCTTATGATGATTTCGCGGTCTTCAATGACTCCTCTGTTGGGAAATCACAAGTTTTGTACTGGTCAAATGTTGGCTAAGAATTGTTGATGGTTCAAAATGGCTTACTTTGTGACGAGGACTTCAGAAGCGTAGGATATTCTGTCGTCCTTGGTAACTCTGCCGTCAGCGTCAGTGATTTTCCAAAAAATGATGGAGCCGTCATTGGAACAAGTGATGCAGAAGACTTCGTCGAATGTAATGCAGACCTGACGAATGAGTAAACATTCAAGTTTGAAACTTCAAGCAACTCAAGTGACCTTCAAAAGAGATTCGTCTTACAATGTTAACTGCGGCGCTGTGAAATCTATAGTCCAACCACTCGCCAGCTTGCGACAAAGGCTGTTTAAGGGACCTGACTGTTCCATCTTTGAAGGTTCCAACAAGGAATCGGCCAGAACGACTGATGGCTAAAGAAAGTGGATTCAGGCCCAATTCGATGTCTCTGACAACCTGAACATGCATCAAATTAATTGAATTTATGGTCACATCAATGAATCCAAAATAGGACACTCTGTCTTACTGAGCCGTCGGCCATCTGGATTTCCCTGATGTGATTTTTGCCATTGATGACATATTGTGTCTTTTCATCAGGTGAAGATACAACGGATAAAACGTTAATGTTCCGCTCGACGACTTCTGTGAGCCTTTTGCCCGTTTGAACGTCCCATTGGTAGAGGGCGCCTCCAGTTCCAGTTGAATACAAGAAGGCGTCGTTCAATGACCAAAGAAGTTTTACAACCTGGGAATAGTAAATTGAATTGAAGTTTTCACGGCACCTTAGTAGGAAAATTGATGATTTTGTTTACCTTGCCAACGTGTCCCTTGAGAGTCACAACAGGGTCAAAGGTAACGGTGGAGAAGACTTGAATAACGTTGCCGTTTGCAGCGGCAAAGAACTGACCGCCATTGCTATAAACGCATTCACGACAAGCTCTAATTGGGAATTCTTGAAGTTCTTGAATGTCGTCTAGAAGAAGAGTGAACATTCGGATTTTATCGACGCAGCCGGCGAGGACAAAATGGCCTGAAATTGGAAAACTTTCAAGGATTAAGTTGCTGAAGTTGAAATTTTGGGCGTTAAATGATATTTAGCACCTGTAGGATGAAAAGACAGGCAGTAGATTTCTTCAGGAAATATCTTGCAGTTTTCCTGAGTCAACGTTACAAAGTTCCAGACGCGTAGATAGCGATCAACTCCAGCCGTCACAAGAAGCGATTTCCGGACTGAAACTGCCAGGGCTACAACGGCTCCGAAGTGGAAGGAACAGTTGAGGTATTCGAAGGCTAGTTCATCCGGGTCCTGAATCAAAGGATCAAAAGATTAATACTAGAATCAAGATTAAAAGCATACGGACAATTACCATGATTTCGGCGTTGGAGAGCGTGAAGCGAAAGAGTTGCTTATTGGCAGTCACTGCAACAACCACGTCATCTGCAGGGCTCATGGTCAAAGTTGTAACAATTCGGTTTTCAGGTTCAGTAGTGTCCGCTGGGATCTGAACAGTCCACTGAAGTTTGTAACGATCCTGAATGGTTTCAAAGACCTGCTGCTCTTCATAAATGAGGATGTTTCCAGTACCGTGAGCGGCTATGAAGCCTCTGGAGTATGTGCAGAGCGCAGTGACTTCGTGGCTTCGGTCTTGAACAGTTAGACGTTGGCCGGCCTTGGACTGAAGTAGCTGTTGTTTCGGCTTGGCGACTGATCGTGTTGAAAAGTCACCTTTTCCTAGTAGAGACTGATTTTCTTCTTGGGAATCTTGCGATGCGATGGAGATTTCGTAACGAAGGTCGCCTCGTTCGAAGAAGAGAATTCGGCCGTCTGCGGTACCAGCAATTAGTTTTTCGCCTTTTGGAAACCAAGCGTGGCAGAGGAAGTTGTGGTTGTCGCCTTTTTGGAAGCCAAAAGGTTTGAGGCTGCCTTCGCTAAAGCGGAAGAATCGGAAGACGCCGTTGCCGATGGCGCAAAGGACGTTTTGTTCTGTTGCACTAGCGGAAATCTAGAAGAAGTGGAATTGTTAGACATGATCTGGCTTGAATTGGAAGTATTGTCAGGTACTTCGTAAACTGGTCCAGCTCCTCCTGTAGTCCTTGCCACTGCTATAACACGATTCTTCTCCCATTTCCAAAGAACTAAATTATATTCGGGACCCGCTGTCAAAGAGGCCAAATGAACCAAGTCGCTTGAAAAGGCCAACGAGACATAGTTGGCGGGAGGTCCTTCTTCGCGAATCAGGGTTTTGCGTTTTTTCAAGAGCTTGAGGTCGTAAACAGAGATTGACGGAATCTCGCCTTGTTGAGCTACTGCAGCATATTGCCTGTTGGAAGTTTAAACAGTTGAAGTTGAAACAAAGTTGGAGACCTATGAATTGGAATTATTTCTCGAAAACGCCTACTTGTTAGGAGACACCGTCAAAGCTGTAACTCCATTGCCCTTTTCAACTCCAGGCAGAAATTGCTGGGTTTTGAGTTCGGTATTGTACTGCACTACCGTATTTGCTGCTGGGTACAAGACTGTTGTTGGATCTACAAAGTAGCATGATTGTCCTTGGATGTCGTTGCCGAAGCCGAAGATGTATTTCGGGTGCAAGTTAGCGTAGTTTGCCATTTTCCCTAGCTCTTTTTTCTTTGAACGTGAAATTGAACACTTTTAGCAAGGAATGTTCAAAAACTTCTGCCTTTATGCGACGTAGTAACGGGAGGAAACCATAGTCAGCTTATCGATCAAACATGTGGTTAAGCTAAAAACAACTACATAAAAATAGTGATCGCTTCGTTGATGCGCTCGGATATTTATATTTCCGATTCGAATCCAGCTTTAACAACAACTACATGCTAAAGTACTTGCGAAGTACGCTGAACAACTGACTGAAATCATTTATATACATGATGGTTAGACTTCGATGACTACACGGTAACACTATTTAGCTCAGCGTCTTGGCAGAAGGTTGAGGTAGCCTGAACTTGGCCATGACGACTTCCATATCATGGAAGCTGACTTCGTGATATTGGAAGTATTCCGGGTTCTTGTAATCACTTGTCTTAGATGCTCCAGGACCAACTGAAAGGGAGAAAAGGAACGATACTGATTAGATCTTTGACTCTATTATACATTACAAACTTTATGCGCAGATCATCAGGTCGTTTTGGGTACGATTATTTCTAATTACCTGGACCATCGGCTTGTTGAAAAACATGAGCCGGTGGGTCAACTCCTTTAGTGAGCTTAGGTTCTGACGATTGCAGCGGTTTAGATTCTTTATTGGGACTTTTTTCCGACTTCTTTCCGGCGCCAGATTGGTTGGTGGAAGCACTTCGGGTAATTATGGCAAGGTTGGTCCTGGTGAACACCTGCAGTAGCAATCAATCATATGAATCTAATAACTTGGGTCTTACGGGTAATGATTAAATTCGAAATTAAAAACGAATCCCTATTTAAAGAGCAGATGCAATTACTCGGATTTCGATTTTGCTTCGCATACAAAACTTACGGGAATCGTTTGCAATCGAGCCAAAAATGCTGCCATTTTGCCCTGGAAATTGTGTATGCTTCCTGCGTATTACTGGTTTTTCAATAAGGTTCGAAAATTAAGCGCAAAATGGAATCTAATCAGGTAAAAATATGAAATTTAGAACAGTAGAATTGGTAAAAGTTTGAATTTTGCGCGCCATGTCAAGGACATCTCGATGCTTAAGCTTGAAAAAGTTTTGCGAGACGCTAACACTTTTAATGCGGAATGTTAACAATTAAGATGTTACACGCTACACAATTTGAAACTATATAGTTTCTAGAAACAGGTTTAATTATAAAGACGTTGGCTTAGGGTAGAAATCATAAATCATACCTGGAACTTGAGACAGCTGTCTCAGATCATCTAGATGGATGATCAAGCTTACAGGTTCTGAATCAGTCTTCTCTATCAATATTCAGTTTAACAGTACAGCCAAAGGTACATTTAAATACATACAAATTGTTAACATAATCCAAAGCATTTGTCAATCAGCTGAATTTCGTCATGCAGTCCATTTCAAACACCTCGTGTCCTTGTGAGTCTGCAAACATTTGATCTGGCAGTACTTGACCCCGCAGTGAACGCATGTGTAGTTTGCAGGGAAGCCACAAACGCAGCAAAAGTTCCTTGGAGGTAGGTTTGAAGGCGGAGCTTCAACAGTCAGGTAGTTGGGTCCATTTGGCCTTGCCATTTGGTCTTCGTCAATCAGTTGAGCCAAGTTCTTGCGATACCTTCAAAATCGATCAAATACGAAATTATTTTTGAGTAATGAGTAAACAACGTTGATCCACAAATAAGCAAATGTGGCTTCAAAACTTACTTGGACTTGTAGTAATCTGCAGTTTTCACCTTCTTTTTCTTTGGGGCTCCCGGTTGGTTGGGTTGCAGACTTTCCTTGAACTTGGGAGCTTTTTTACTCATAACTAGAGAATAATAGAAAATTATATCGTTGAAACATTTCTATACACCAAAACATAAGAAAATTATCATCAAAACTTGCTCACCTAAATCTGCATGAGGCTCATCCTGAAAATTGTCCTGCTCCAAAGCTTCAAGCGCCTTTTTCTGACGCCGGAACCTCGCAGCAGCATCCAAGACGCGACCTGTGTCTCTCGTAGGTCTTCCGCTGCGACCTGACATTTTAGACTTCGAATACCTAATCCAGAATAAAACCCCATTGTTAGCACATAATTGCGCACAAATTTATGTTTACGAGTCGTAAACTTTACGGCAAAGTTTCGTAGACATTTGGCAATTGCTTTCATGTTATATTGTGCAGTGCATTTTCTTACGATGTTCTTCTGATTTCAGATTATGATGATGAGGTTTGGAAGGCTTGTGGCTATTTTTGATTTTTCCGAGTGGTATTAACTTTAATCAAACAACTAAAGATTCAGCTACTTCGAATAATACACATTTCCACAAACACCAATTCCAAAACCAAAACAAAACAAACACACTCTCGTCTCAACAGTCAGTTGACGAAATTCGTCGCTAATAGAATATGTTTCGCAGCCCGACTTCGAAACATGGAAAACATCGTTAAAAGAAATTGCCAATGCGAAATGCTTGCAAAAATTTCAGATTCTATATATTATACAAAAAGAGTTACGATTCTACGATATTTGAAAATATGCTTCAAGACATCGAGCCAATAAGGCGTTCATGACCATTGTTTTTGTGATGTGACGCAAAATTACGGAGAATCCGAAACGTTTCAACTTCCATTGAATTTTAGAACGTTTTGGAGGCTGGGCAAACATGAGGTATCTTCAAGCCCGGCCCGAAAGTCATTTATACAGGCTTCATTTACCCCTCACACCCCCTACCCCTGCAAAAATACCATTAATTCAAATGTTTTAGGCGTGTACACGGAACCTAATCAACCCTTCGCCACCCACTCCCGTCCCCCTTTTCCAACGTGGTGTCGACATGAAGTACCTGAAGATCTTCGTTGGCGACCATGTGACCAGCCCTTCTGTCTCACGACAATCCGTTGAAGATCACGTGATGCTTTGCTAATGTCTTTTCGATAAATCTTGGGGAACTGGTGAGCAAGAGGTACTTGAAAGCTTGAGAGTAAAGAATGACAGCTGAGGGGACCGAAGATCGGAGCAACGCCATTGCCCAACTTCGAACAAAGAAGCCGAGGTGACAACTGACCGATTTCGGAGTCCTGCAAATCATTCTCTCTCGGACAGTTGTGCTGGACGGACTGTCTCACTGTTTAGCTGAACCTCTGGTCAGCAATAAAGCTCAAACTCTTTCGCAATACCGTTCTTCAACTTTTAACGACAAAATATTTTGGTAAGTTTCAAAACTTTGTGATTTTCCCAATTATGTAGCTGAATTTTTGAAGTATTTTGTTTGGTTCAAAACTTGATGTGTAGATAGTAGAGGAGGAGCAAAGTAAGAGTTTCGTTTGTCAAGTTTTACTAAAGTTGATTGCCTTTTTCAGGATTCAACAATGGCTGGATATGTAGAAAATCCAAGGGCTGCTGCCGACCCTTCTGACGACATTTGGTGGCCAATTTTGAGCGGCGACGATGCTGCCAACAAAGTGCCTTATGCTCTGTCCCCTGGTGAACAGATTACGAAGTGTCCCTTTGACCACTCTCACTGGTTTCGGTAAGTCACAAATTGAGCTTTAGCTGATGTATAGCAAATTTAACAATTGTTCCGCAAAGTAAAACCACGACACCTTGTTTCACAGATTGTCCAAAAGCCAACACCACTTGTACAAGTGCCGCAAGAACTACGTCGCAACATGCAAAGCCAACGAAGTCGACTACGATCTTCAGAAAGTGGAATGCCGATACAACCCCGTGCACATTTTGGATGCTCCCGAGAAAATTTTCCATGAATTCCAATGCTCCTACCAAACAAAGAGCGAAAGAGAACGTAAGTTGTATATTTTTCATATTCTTTACATGAAGTTTCAAAATCATTCAAGTTTGCTGATGACGATTTTGAAATTGTAGAACTCGAAGCGGTTGCCCTGTATGCCCCGCAGTTGAAGCAAGATCCGAATTTCTTTATCAGTTCAGAAGAGGAATGGTATATTGATCCAACCGTCGAATCCTACGATCCAAGAGCCAAACTCAAGAATGACGCGTTCATTATGTAAGTCCATTGCTAGCTAAGACATTCAAACTGAATTTCTAAAGTCACCAAAGGGCTATGCTGATTCAAACTTTTTATTTTTTCCACAGTCCTCACTGCAACAGCATCATGAACAAGACGGAGAAAGCGGCGTTCGAGGCGTCTCAGCGTTGGCACTTCTTCACCAGGGCATCGGGTCAAAAGTGGAAAGAGCTGGGTTCTGACGAGCCAGAAATCTTGAAGAAGCCCATCGTTTTGCCGGAAGACAATGAACCAAGCGTTTCAGAAATTCTCGACGGGCTAAGACTGGACCATTCCAACTCGCTGGGAGGGGTTCCACCGCCATCGCTAGGCCATCGATTTACCAGCATGGGTAACCTGGAAACGAAAAGTGAAGAAGAAGCCGAAAAGTTGCCTGATGCTCCTTGCATCCAGTTCGTCAAATCGTTTTTTGCTCCGATGGAGTAAATATAAGTACGTTGTTTCCATAATTCTTTCAAGTCTCATCCGAGTGGTGCTGAGCAAACAGTTTGAATTTTCTGTGTTATACCTTGTTAAGTTGTCTGGACAGGAGAAAGACTGAGTGACCGAGAGGTAATTTTATGTATGTAGTCGTGTTGAAGTTTGAAAACACGACTGTGTTTTGTGTTTTTGATACATCAGATAGGATAGAAACCGTTGATCGGAAATAGTGGAATCTTGAAAATCATGCTATTTTTCAAGCTGTTTTACCTAGATAATTCACAAAAAATTGAATTGTTGCCGAATAATTGATATACTGACTGTTATGTACATGTTTTATGGGTTGTGATTGTGATGATGCTGATGTATTGTAGGATTTGAGTGAGAATCGGAATAAACCAAATCAGCGCTAGATTTACCGTAACCAACTGTGTGAATGTCTGATTTTTTGCCATTTGTTCTGATGACCAGGTGTGTTGCGTTTGCGTAGATACAATTAAGTTCATTTTTAGAATTCAGAAAAAGTTGTAAACATATTTGTTTCATTTTTAAGAACTCAAAAGGAATCACCCAAGCGCGTGGAATTATAGAAAATACATAGTCAGTCATCAGTAGAAAACAAAAACGTTGAAATACCATTGAGAATCGCGTCATAGTCATCGAGAATTTTACCGCTCCGAGCATTTAATTTGTAAGACACTGTGTGAATACAGACAGCATGAGCCATGACGAGGCTGTGTTTACATGGGATTAAAAGTGGAGCTCTTCTTTTTTCAAACGTGATTAAAGAGTCTAATAGAACGAATACTATTATAATGGTTGCTGACAAAAACGTTGATACTGCGAACCGGGTTTTGAGCGTTCGGGATTCGGCAAAACTAATTTCGGAAAATGCTAAACATGTACAAATTAACCCGCAAGGAATAACAAAATGTGCTGAACTTGTAAGTAAGGGTGCTTTTCAGTCTTCAGTTTAAATCCATTAAGAATTAACTCTCTTGAGCGATCATCTTTTGTAATGATTACAAATAATCGTTATAGATTTATGAAGCCCTGAGGACCAACAAGTTGTCGTTGAAGAATTTCAAGCAAAGTTCTTTGCATCCTAAAGTCGCTGACGAAAAAGCGATCGACTGGATATTCCTGATTGATACTCTTAACTTTTCATTCTGGACCGGTAGTCTGAAGAGTTCCGACGGTGACCGAACTGTTCCAAAATGGGAGGTCAAGTACAAGGATGTGAACTACACTGGGTACTTTGCTTGCTGTGCTGGAGTCAACAGAGCCATGGATGTACGACTTCAAAGTTTGTAGCTCCAAACGTTATGCTAACTTAAGGCGCTAAAAAGTTGTTGGTTTTCAGGAAGGAATAGACATTACCAACCCGAAAGTGTATGGTAACCTGACTGTTGATGACATCAATAGAATATTCAGATCAGAAACAGACACCGGAATCCCCTTGGTTGAAGATCGAGTGAAGAACTTGAAAGAAGTCAGTGAAGTCTTACTAAGCAAATACAATGGAACTTTCGTTGAGTGTGTGAAGCAAAGTAACGGGAGCGCTGCGAAATTATTGGACCTGATAGTAACCGAGTTCCCTTGTTATCGTGATCAATCACTATATAGCGAAGATACTATTGGTAAGTTTTATATCTATGGAAAACCAAAGATGTGATCAAAAGATCATTGTTGTCTGTGTTTTTACCATGTACTAATTTTGCAGTAACCTTCTACAAGCGGGCTCAAATTTTAGTGGCCGATATCTGGGCATGTTTTGAGGGCCAGGGGTTGGGTAAATTTGAAGACATTGATGATGCTTTGACTATGTTTGCTGACTACAGGTAAGCTTAATCGAGTTCAACTTTCAACTAAACAGATCAACCAACTGAGCCCTCATTATCAATGAAGCACATTGTTCTCTATTACAGGATTCCGCAGGTGCTGCTCCACTTTGGGGCTTTGGAGTACTCCGATGAGCTTTTCAAACTTTTACAAGAAGGTACATCTTATTCATTTGAGTTTGTCCACCTCCATTGCAAGTCAAGCTAAACTATGGACTGAAGAGCCATGCTCTAACTAAAAGTATATCTGTGTTCTAGACGCAAATCTTGACAGCGGAGATGCGAGGGAAATGGAAATTCGCGGAGCCTCCATACATGCAGTAGAGCTGGTAAACCAAGAAGTAAAGAAATTGCTGAAAGAAGCCAATCAAACGGACATGACCATCAATTCCATCATGATCGACCATTTTCTGTGGGATTACCGCCGAGACAATGCTGATGAACTGGAAAAGTTCCCGTATCACAAGACTAGATGTATCTTTTATTGAGAAACGATCTAATGTAAGACAATCTTTCCTAGCTTTGTACCTATGCGTGACTTGATGTCACGTCACAACGAGATGGGAAACAAATTAATGCTACGTATATCAATAAACACTAACACCTATTAGCTTGCTAGAAGAACTGTGATCTACTTGCGTTTGAAATCGTATATACAGCTAATCTATCTAGAGTCTGTCCTAGATAAATTTTGTCTTAGTAAGAGCCGATTCTGCAGCATTAGGGTCCATCATACGATTCCAGTCCGTTCCGATAACAAATCCAATATCCCTCATTCTTTCTTGCTTGCGTCTCTCTTCTATGTCGGCCCATCTAACCTGAATGAAAAAAACATTTATGAACATCATATAGGCTGAACTGCAGTTAAGATCCAAAATTCTACAGCGATGACGTACTCTCTTTTGCCCTGGACGCCCTTCGGCTCTGCCGGTGTAATCATCAGGTACATTCCGCTGCAGCCAAGCTTCGATACTGTTGAGTTCCTCCATCGTTTCTTCAGCCTTCCTTTTGCGCACCATTAGACCGTCAAGCTTATCTGAATGAACATTAAAAATTTGAATAGTTTTCCCTTCGTAATGATCACTACCTCAGCGTAAGCGTAATAGTTTAGCCACTCACTCAACTTTTGACCCCCAGCTTCTAGCTTTTCCCATTTGCTGATCACCGTTGTTGATTCTCCATTCTCGTTATCCTATCGCAATTCCAGGTTCCAATTCAGATTAACAACGAGCCAATTTTTTGAAGATACTTTAGTATTAGGCATACCTTAGTATCAGCGGTTTTCGCTGCCTCATCTTCCTCTTCTATCTCTTGAACAGCGCTACATTTGATCTCAGGAGGTGGCTTCGGTCCGTATACGTCTTCCATTTCAACCTGCGAGAATAAAGTGTAATTTTTTGACTTGGCAAAATTATCGAACATGAGTCTGATTAAATACTAACGTCACTGATAGCTTCATCCTGGAGTAAAGTTCTGACATCCAACTTGACGTACGAATTGGGAGTAGGCTCCCACTCGCGCTGGAGCTTTAGGATGTCATCCCTAGCTCTTCCATGAATATTTTTTCTGACGCAATCTTCAAAGGGCTCAATGACGTCAGCGACGTAAACCTAAAAAAAATAAACAGCACTTTTAATTTGTCATCTTCTCAAAACGTAGCATCAAATCATCAACTGTCTGGGATAAATGCGTACCTGAAATCTCTTCTTGGCAGCGAAATCAGCCATTTCAGCAAAGTATTCCAGTTTATCATTCACTCCATCAACGATGATGAAGGGGAAAAATCCGTTGTCAATGGTCTTTTTGAACGTCTTGATTAGATCTTGACGATAACTGGGCTCCGCTTCGGGGTCATATTCGTACTCCGTGGTTACTTCTTTGACATCCTTTCCTGTTGTTGGATCTTTGACAATCTTTTCCTTTTCTTCAGTCATAAAGTAGTCATCCAACGACAGTATTCTAGGTGGTCCTCCTCCAGATTCCTGCTCCCGGTCCTATAACCAGATTCAAGTTCAGACAATTACAACACTGACTGGCCTGTACCACGTACATTACGACCAGACCAAGCTTGATTCCCATTACAACCAATAACAATCTTAAGTGAACAGTAACAGTGTGATCAGGTGATGATCCATTATAATCGTTATCTTATCACAGTCACTCGGCACACAAGCAACGCCACAAACCAAACAAAACAAAGCAAGTGTATTCAGACAACATCGCCTGCATAAATACATAAGCAGGTTTACATTCTTACTTTTATTAACTTGGCCGCGTACGATTTGCCCGATCCTGGAAGCCCTCTAAAAATGATGACTATCCTTGGTGGCCTCCTCTTTCTCCCATAAACGCTAACGATATCTTCAATCAAGACGACCTGAAGCTTGGCTGTATCCCCCGATTGCGGAGGTGCAGCAGATCCTGCCAGTGGAGTTCTAGAGACATCATGAACCAATTGAATTAATTTGTTATTGATATAAAAACTTCAATTCAAGACATTATTACATGTCATATTTCGAAGCAATAGTTGCGTCGTCGTCATCCGAAGAGATGGTTTCAACGTCTTTTGGCACCAACCGGTCACGAGGTAAACCTGCATTACTGGATCGGCTTCTAGCATCGTTGCCACTTCGATCCCGCCGAGGACTCCTAGCTTTATCTTCGCTGTTCTTTCTGTATCTGTCCCTATCTCTGCTAGAGTCTCGTCTATTACGATGATTGTCTCTATCAGAATCTCTACGTGAACGACTACTTCTGTTCTCTTGGCGGGAATCCCTTGATCCATGTCTAAGGCTTGGTGCTGAACGAAAAACTTCTTCAACTTCGGGTAGACTATCGCCACTGTTACCAGGACTTCTGGGAGGCGCTACACGAGGGTGAACGACTGGGGGTGGTTGCTGTTGCTGGGCTGCATGATCTGACCAGTAGCGACGAACGGCAGGGTCATCTTCGTAGATATCGTGATCTGGTCCATGGTGGTGCTGATATGGCATTCCAGCGTCATAGTTGTCGACAGGGTGACCTTCATAATCTGGATGGGCTGGTCCCCAGCTTCTGCTGCGGTCGTAGTAATCTCCTTTGCACAGGGAAATGAAAGTTGAATATGTATAGTTTAATACGAACTTTAAAAGATTTTGAAAGGGCCAACTCCCTTGACCATCACCACTGACAAGAATGAAGGTTTCATCAAGATACAAAAGCTCCCCCAGGATAAAACCCTTCCATAAGCAATGAAAATTATACTCAAAACGGCTACAGCTACCAAATAATCTGAAAAGTACATTAGCGACACATGCCCACCAAATAATACAATTTGGAAAAATAAAGTGTAAATCAGTCACTACAGATTTGGCCAGTAGGCTAGTAAAAGTAAAACTCACTGGGATATGAAGAAGACCATCCGCCATCGTTATAGTCATCTATGATCTCTCCTCCACCGTGACCATAATCAATGGTTACAGCTTCGAAACTGTCTCCTGCTTCATCTTCAGGTGCTTCCCTCTCAACGTATCTGCTAATGTCGTCTTCGACGTCACCACCTCCATGACCGTAGTCTATGACGGCTGAATCTTCAAAATCGTCTTCAATCACAGCAGTTTCCGGGACCAAAAACTTTTGATCTCTCTTTGGTCGTATGAACAAATCGTTGAGAGAACCACCCCCAGAATGAGGATCAGGGACGGATGATTCTAGCGAAGTGGAGTTGGCTGGATCATCATGGGTTGATTCCTCTGACGGAGGGATGTACTTTTGTGGTGGCATCAGAGACCGAACAAACGGTACTCCTGGTGCTGGCGCCTGATTTCGTGTCTGTAAAACAAGTTTCAAGTTCAGCTATAAATAAATGTTGTGAGAGATTTGCAAGTGTCAAAAAAGATGTTACCTGAGTTCGAGAATCATCAGGATTCGACGAAGAATCAAACAAACTCGTTCTTCGGATGATTTCTACTGAATCAGATCCAGGAGTCGGAGGGGTTATAGCACTAAATGCTTTTTGCTGTTGCGGAGGAATGTTGAAAGGATTCGGGCCCTGTGGGCCACCAGGAGCAGCTGCTCTAACAAACGGATTCTCCCATGAAGAACTAGCCATGAGAAATGGATTCGGCCCTTGTGGAGCAGGTCTTGGACCTTGAGGTTGATGAGCAAATGGGACTCCGGCAGGAGATTGAAATCTCAATGGTTGCGAAGGATTAAATACTGATGATTGGCGTTGAGCTTCTGGAGCGCCTTGCTTTTCTTGAGCCATTCGCATTTTGGCAACAGCTTCAGCAGCTTCTTGGCGCATTCTTTCAATCTCCCGTCTTTGAGCTAATTCGGCTTCCTGTATCTGCTTTCTCTTTTCTCTTTCAATTTCCCGTAGGATGAACGACCTTTGTTTCCTGAGATCCATTTGCCACTTCGTGTACTGTTCCACATAGCGATTGTATGCTGGTCGGTTCTTGTGGTTTAAGTTAGATGTCTTCCAAGATTCAAATTGAACTTCCCAAGCTGCAAACTTTTGATCGAAGTCCTTCAAGACGTTTTCGTCATACTTTTGACTGTTATAAGCTGCGCTAGAATGCGGCAACATTGCAGGCTTTTGATGTTGACACACAGGCGTTGCTGTTGCTATTTTTGGCTGATGCACCGCTGAAGTATCTGATTCTTCTGTGGATGAGGCATGTACTGCACCTACCTTCACTGGTGCATCGGTGTCCACTTTGATTTCAGTGGTTGCATTTTTGTTGAGATCCGTTACTGATGCCGACGCCTTGTCATTAGCGGGGTCATCTGTCCTTGACTTGTTTTCCAAAATATCTCCTAATCCAGGGATAGCTTCGACAGCTGATGAATATCCAAAGGCAGAAAATAGAGGTGTTGGTCCAGCTCCAGCTTTTTCACCTGGAGGCAGTTGACTAATAGATTTAGGTGATTCTGAAACATGTTTGGGCGCAGGAACTGTACTGTTTGAGTGTTGTAACTTGTTTGGAGATTCGAATCTTGTGGAAGTTCTTGCAGGTTGTGACAGAGGCTGCGGCGTAGCGTTGACATTTGGCCTCAGGTAAGGGGATGTAGCAACTGGATTTTGTTGTCTTGAATCTTGAACGAAGCGACTAGGATGAGATTGCTGATTTTGAAGCGCTGAATTCACAGTGCTGGATCTCATGGCTTGAACGAATGGATTAGCGCTGCTGGTGTTACTGGATGCATTCGAAGCACCAGGATCTTTTTGACGAATCAATGTTTGTTTCGGGGGCCATGATTGCGTAATAGCAGTTGTCTGAGACTGTTGCCCCGAAGTCGTGGGACTTGATGTGTTGAATGGATTCTGTTGTGCCATCATGAACGGATTCATTTGATCGGAGGGTCGGAAGTTTGCCTGGGTAGTTTGGTTTCCACCAAATTGCTGCTGAGCACCCGGCTGATTACCATAGAACTGAGATGACATTCCTTGATTAAACTGTCCAAAGTGCTGTTGGCCTGATGCTGCAGCTCCGAAAGCATTCCCAGCGAACGCATTTTGGTTTTGATTACCCTGCAATGATGAAATGAGGGGTTGCGAATCGGCTAAGTATATAAGCGATAAATAATTTTACACTAGTTATAAATGCAGGTGTGTAGTACCTGATTCTGCTGTTGGGGTTGATTCCATAAGCCCGCCCAGTTGGGCTGATCCCAATTTCCGTAATTCTGCATTTTCCCGTCCCGAATTTACTGATGACTAATTATTGAGGTAACATTTTCAATCGGTGTTACAGGACTGGAGTTAACATCTTTAGACGGAACTAACTGCAAGTATTGAAACTGAAGAGGTTCTTCGTAACAGTTATATACCTTCGAAAACAAGCCATTAAAATTGCAAAAAACTGATGAAAAACCAAACGGCCGCTGTGGATCAGCAACTTTTAATGCCAGAGATCCAAATGAATTCTGCGAAGAGACAGAATCAAAACATTTAAGACAAAAATTTCTTAGCGACAAACTTCATGATGAGAGTGAGCTTCGCCGCATTGCCGGTTTCATCACGCAAACATCAACAAAAACAAACAACACGTTCATTCGTTCGTAACAGTCAATAGTTGACAAACATTCAGAGAAAGAGAAGGTGCAAAAATTATCATTATTAAATATTAATTTTAATTCGTAATTAGAGGAAACAGTGAAACATAGCGTTACTGTGACCTGCGAAGGTTGAACGTTATGACAGAATGTCGTAAGTATTTGTATATTTTCAGCAAAATATGGCTTTTATGTGTGATTGAAATGGCCACCAGAATCTTTAGTTTACCGGCTCTGTTGATATCTTTGAATGAATCTTCGAATAATACTAATTTAATCGGGATTTTCTAGGCCGAGCTCTCAACTGGCCAAACCTCAAGATCTGGTTCCCTTTCCAGCTGAAGAGATAGCCGACGCCTACTTGAAGTTCAGCTACGAAAATGCTGGACTCTTCAAGCATTTGGGAGTCAAGAGAAGCTATGAGGACACGAGCTACGCTTATGATATCGAAAAGCGGCAATACAATAGACTTGCTAGTCAGCAAGACAATCTTCTGAGGACCAACGTGATGTTTATTGCCTACAAAATGAGGAATGTGAAGAATACGGTGATACATTTCACTCGGTTTGGTCTACTCAGTTGGGACACTAAGGATCACATTGTAAGGTTTTTATCTTGCGAATAATTTCAAAAATAGATTCAAATGTCAGACCAATCTAATCAATGTTTGTTTTTGCAGACAAGTAAGAAACACGAGCGGCTAATGGCAGTACTACTAATGTATGAAATCTTCCAGTTAGACCGAGAACAGTTGTCAAAAGTTGAAAAAGCCTTCGTGGGTTCTGAGAATGAACATGTGTGGAAGTTAATCGAACCAGACATGACAGTAGGGGATACAGTTGAGCCTATTTCAAAAGCTAGTTTTGCCCATTTCAATACGTCGGCTTCTTCGGCTGGACCGATTCCTAGTACAAGTTACGCTGCGTTTGACAATGTGGCTAGTACAAGTACAAGGTATACTGCCGTGCCAGCTATTAGCACTAATGCGAACTTCGCTGGGGTTTCTGAAACACCTACTACTAACGGTGCTGGTCCTAGGTAAGTCCATGAATAATAGAAGAGTACAACTGTACCCTTTGCGTTTTTTAAAGTTTACAGTGTGAAGTCTTGAATTGTTTTGTTATTTCAGTCGACTGAACAAATCTGTACCGGAAATTGTAGATCTCAGCTCTCCAGTTCCATCTCCATCGCCTCTGCCGAACAACAACTACTGGACGTGTCAAAGTTGTGATTCGCCAAATTCTGAGACATATGCCTCATGTTTAGTTTGTGCTATCCCCAAGCGGGGTGATGTTGGTACTGCTGGTATTAGTCATGAATGGGCTTGTACTATGTGCACTTCAAAAAATGTCGATAACTTACAGTATTGTGGCGGCTGCTATGCCCCAAGATATTACAGCCAAAGTGGTGCAACTTCAGGCCAAGCAGCACAGGCTGGAAGAGAAGTTGAATGGGATTGCTCTGCTTGTACTTTCAAAAACCCTATAAATGTTCTTTTTTGTATGATTTGTACAGCTACTAGATAGGTTCAGTTAATCTACCCTAGAAACTTTTATCAGCGTCGGTGAGCTTACAGACTACAGGCAAAGATACATTTCAAGAGTTTGTATCAAGGTTTGAGTTTGAACAGTAGATATGCAGTGTATATTTCAAGAAACGTCATAATTTATTCAAGTTTAGAACGACAAGACATCAATTTTAGATGTTAAACTTGAAATTCACACAGTACTTTTAATAAAAAAAGCTTCTCACAGATACGAAGCATAGGCCATTCATAACATCAAGATCTCTTGCAAAAGATGCTTAAACTGCAAGTGTAATATAAAATGTATTTTCACAATGTTGATAACGTAATAAAATCTTGTTAGACGATGGTGCTGAACATTGAAATCAAAAGAGTAAAATCTAGACACCACGAAATTCTTTGAAATTAAATTCTATATATGATATAGCTGGAATAGAGCTTATAATGTAGCAGTTTAGACCTTTGGAAAAGTGAAAAGAACAAGAAAATATATACAAGATGGGTAGCGAAGCGAATGTGAAGATCACAGCTGAAGTTCCGTTTGATTGCACTTTTGAAGTAATTCTAAATTATTGTTGTACTTTTATATTCTCAGTAACGATACCCTTCAGGCGTGTTTTCTTTCATTAGGGATCTTCGAGAAATAGATGAAGCCGGTAGCTGAGTCTGCGTGAAATTTCAATGATGAAGAACTGTCATTTGATTACAAGTATATTGTTTCATTATATTCTGATGAAGAAAAGCGTACCTGAATTTCGGGTGGTTGAATCCTAGAGGTATAAGATCTTCGCTGCAACGCAGGTCCTGTGGAGTTTCGGCGATTGGGCGCCGGCGGTGGGCCAAGAGGTCCTGCTGACGGTTTTATTCCTCTACCAGACGCAGGCAGCTGTAACGAGAAGTTTTGTTTTTCATTTCAAATTACCATGAAAAGATCTATCTAGTTGCAGTTGACCCTGGCATACTTTGAAAATTCCATGTCCAGCACCAGAGGCGGATGAAGCTTGAGCAGTCTTGTAAGCAGGTGATGGGCGGCCGTATCCAGAAGACTTGAGCTCCTTATTCTTATTCCTAGCAGGATTTGCGATGGGACTGCTGGCAGCCATCGGTGGGGCAAACTTGCGTCTTACAGGCGCACTAACAGTTCCGTAATGTTTCGTTAACTTGGGGTCCACAGGCTCGATCACTTTAGGAACTGCATGATGAACAGCTTTGAAAGGTTGCTGTCCGGATTTCGCAACTGCATGTGGTTGGCGTAAGCGCGGGAGACTATAGCCCACTGGCTTGGCAAAATTCTTCGAATCTGAGCCCACTTTTACCGGTGGGGCTGAATCGAAATCCTGTTCGGATGAAGACGAAGTGCTAAAAGAGAGACGTTTGGGAGTGGGAAGGCGTTCCGGCTGGAAGAAGATAACACACATTCTCTTACATGCAGTAGTCACAAATAAAACGGGAATACTGTCTGTTGTTACTTACGACATCATTGTTCAAATTTTTCAAGATACCCGACGCTATAGGGTCGCTAACTGTGAAGCTATTATTGGCAATTTCCATCTGCTGCTTCTGAACTTTGTCGGGATATGTTGTATTCATCACATAAGGATTCTGGTTTCCAGCTATAGGAATAGGCGTGATGTTGCTTCCAGCACTGCTGTTGAAGCTCAAGCTTGAAGCAGGAATTCTTCTAGGTGTTGCATATGAGAAGGGCTCACGCGTAGGTGCGTTCCGAGCAGGAGTTAGACTATGCCTAAAGCTTCTGGAGTAGAAATCCGGATTCTTCGTGGGACTAGCTGCATCAAACATTTCTTGAATCTTTCGTGCTATATCATCATCCACGGACCTCTTCCCTACTGACTTCCTACGGTCCAGCACTTGAGATATGATGTTACAAGGATCAGACTCCACCTGTGGCGTCTGTTTCATCAACGGCATTATAGATTCTGAAGTATCATCCATATCAGCTAATCCTGCAACAGACCAGACAATCAAATGACCCATGCATCACAAGATTCTGATGTAGAAGTTTTCGTGTGTGTCTTGATACTTACTGTAGTCATCAGCTGTAATGGCACTGATCCCGCCTCCACTACTGGTGCTGGATTCGATAGAACTGACGCGGTCATATCTTATGCTCGATATTCCATTAGGGTTAGCCGAACCTCTAGACTCATCGGAGATAGTTGAACCTACAAAAGAGTTATTGGTACTCCTCACGAACGCGTCATTCAACCCGAGCCTGCTCAATTCAGAAGATACTGTGTCAGCATCACACGGCCCTGAACGAAGCATTCGATCGCTTTTGGAAAACACGGGTGTTCCGGTTATCATTGGAGAGTTAGTAAAGACGGAATCCTCTTCTTGCGAATACTTGGAAGATTGATCCATTACTGGAGAAAAAACATCTGGCGCTTGTTGGGAAGTCTTGTCTGGCCCAGTTGATGTTGGCACGGAATGACTTCTTAACTTTGTTGGACCAAACAAGCCAAAGGTATCGTCCATTTCCGCTGTTATCAGCTGTTGCGGGAAAGGAACAGACTCGATTCCTGAAAGGTCGATGAGCAGATCGCTGCGGTCTAGAAACCAACAAAAAAGCCCAGGAAGCTATTCAATACATGTATCTTGTATCAGAAATTACAAAACCAACACACGCTTCATGTAAATAGTTCAATTGATGGATTAACTAACCCGGACTGCGGTGTTCCATGTTGATCAAAGTTTTTACGCCCGGCGTTCGTTTACAACTGCCCTCTTAATTTGATGAAAATGCACAAAGAATGTACAGCTATTATTAGCAGCACTTATTTGTTCCAGCAATCTGACGACAATGAAAGTTTGAGCTCCTGTTGGATTCTGCTGATATATTATATATATATATATATATATATATATATGCGGTAACTGACAACAATACCTCAACCCCAAATTCAATTGTTTCGCACCTACAAAAGAAATTCTATTAAATGAGAGCAACGGCTAAAACCAGCCGTTTCGCGCCTTGTCAAATTCAAACGAGAGAGAGAGCAAAACGAAAAACCGCATCGAGTGAAGTAAAAATCATAGAAAATTGCACGCAGTGGTAAATACGAAGGAGTTACGGCTTGACGTGGCATTCATTGACATAAACATAAACATCATCCGGACAGGTTGAATGCGGACTGCATTCTGAATATATTCCAAATTGAGATTAACTGCAAACTGTTGGTTCAAGGATATAATTTAGATCATCGCTTGCTTGTAATTTGTAAAAGGTAGGTAAAACTCGTGGTTCTAATCGTTAATTGCCGGTTTCGGAAAGCCGAATCGCCGTATTTTTAATCTACTTTTGGTTGACCTGAATGTCTCTGTGTCCTCAAGTTCAGTCAATATATACTTGAGAAATTGATTTACTGTTGTCGTTCATATTAAATCTAAAAATTTTATATGTTGCAGCCAGTGGCATACAATCATGGAGTGGATTAGAAGCCTACATATGGTAAGACTCCTTGATTCAAAGCATAAGTTATGAACATAAGATACATTACATCTGATCGGATTCTGGTTCAATTGTACTTGCAGGACTTTGACGGTCAAGGAAGGGCAGAGAAACTCTCACGTATCATCGTTTTACTTTTTGGCGTAAGTAATCTCAAAGCAAAAGTTAAGAACCTTAAGTGTTCGTAATGATGGATGTCTTATGAAACTTGAAACTTGATACGCAGGCGGTCGGGTTCATCTGGGGTTACATCATTCAACAGTTTTCCGAAACCGTGCATATATTGGGAGCTGGGTTTGTCTTAGCTGCAATTGTAAGTTGGGTTAAATGAGTCTCTAAAGGATAACAGAGTGATCAGACCAGGTGTTTAAATTGTGAATTGAAATTTTCAGCTGACTGTACCACCATGGCCCATGTACCGCAGGAAACCGTTGTCATGGCAAGCCCTGAGACCGGCAACAGAGTCAGATACAACCGAATCAAAAGAGAAGAAGAAGAAAAAGTGACTTGTTGAAGCTGTTTAGCTTCGAATGTTTTGGTA